>JABTXL010006712.1:2193453-2227616 GCA_025134845.1 Neodon shergylaensis
GAGAGAGAGAGAGAGAGAGAGAGAGAGAGAGAGAGAGAGAGAGAGAGAGAGAATATCAAAGTTCAAGGCCCACATGGAAAACTTCTCCAGATCCTAAATAAAGTACCTTCGCCTGCCACAATGACCCAATGTCCAATCCCAGTACTGAACATAAGAAATTGATTCAAATTATTGTTCATATGAAAGAAACTATGTCTGTGACCTTAAACTTCAAATGCCCACAAACACACTCATACTGTATGCCAGCCATTTACACCTGATCCATGGGTTATTACAACCAGGGCAGAGCAGACAAACATCTTGACCAATAAATACCAATAGGTAGGTTGGCTATAGGGGAGTGTGTGCTTGCTATAGTAGCCTCCCGGGTGGTTTCTATTGTGAATAAAAGCTCACTTAAAAAGAACTTTCTGCTCTTTGGGTTTCACGTTCATTTTGTGCTTTTTAATTGACTTTTATGTAGATCTTCAGTGGAATCATGTTGAAAATATATAAACGGTATACAAATCTCCAGGGCCCTTCTCAGAGGTTTTCTAATTAGATTTCATTACATCATATACTACATAGTGATGGAATGGATGTGGGAAACAGGAGAAAAAAGGGAATTCTCACCAAATCAAGGCTCAGGTCAGCAGTGAGAACTGCCAGGTGGTGGTGTAGTCCACCATGGGCTCCAAGTCTTATTGGTGTCGCTTGTCCTATGAGAATCACCAGATATAGCAGGCTTTCAATTCTTTTACACAATGACAAATGAGTTTAGTGATGTTCAATTCTGCAGTATGTAGGTCCATGGGAGAGTGCAGGGATAGAGCGTGTGGCCTCCAAATCCACCTCCCTGCTTGCCTAGATGAGTTCAGGTTTCTTTGGTCTGATTTCTTCAGGGAGGATTTCTCTGGTATTTTTTCACTTCATTCTTTTAGTTCACCAAGTTTACCTTTATTCTAAGGCAATAATGGTGACTTATTTCAGGACCTTTTTCTGATAATTGGGAATTTGTATTCCAGGTTCAACTTCCTTGGTAACTAGGTTCTCCATCCTGCATTATATAAATGTGGAGATACAGCCTGCAGGAAATATCTCAGATGTTTGTGTTTACAAGATGTTAAATGCACTGTGATGCTCTCCAGAAAAAAAAAACCCTTGAAAATAAATGAAATAACTTTAAAAAGTTTTATTCTGAACATACGACAAAACTCATTACAACAATTTTAACATCTTCAGGTGGTCTGCTAAAACTTTGTTGTTTTAAATACATATCATTATTTTCTCTTGTCCAATGTAGACATGAATCATATATAATTTCTATAAAAGAAGGAAATTACAAGGGCACGGAGGCCTGAAGACTAATGGTGTTATAGGATAAGGCTACTTAAAATAGAACCCGGAGAAATGCAGTCCATGACTGCCATCAAATCCGCAGAGACGTGGAGGAGCAGCTCTGAGTCCTCTGCTGGATGACATGGTCCTGGTGTGCATTCTCTGTCTCGTATTACTGTAAGCCTCTTCCCAAGCCTTCTTGCTCACATTAACCTCATTGCTGACTGTATGCTAAGGGGATGTGCACCCTTCTTGGGAGGACATAATCTACAGAAACACTCTCTGGCCCATGCTAGGGTCTACAGCTATCCTGTTGACTGGGACACTTCCATAATCCTTTCAAAAGTGGTGATACCATCCACTGTTCAAATCACAAACAAAAGTCAGACTTGAAGCAGCCTTAAGCCCTTCTGCAGCTAAAGTAACAACAGTGCCTGGAACTAAATGAGGCAAAGGAAACACTACCTGGTGCTACCTGAGGTCCAGCTGTGTCGCTTTGTTTTTTCACACAAAGGAAGAAAAAGGAAACATTAAGTACAACAGACCTGGATGTTTCCCATCAAATCCAACCCAGTGGCTCAGGAGAAGCAAAGAGCTGGCTAATCAGCTGAGCGAGAAGACGTCTGTGTATCTTCATCAGCTATTCACCAAGCAGAACCACCGTCTAAGGCACTATGCTGGGTTAACACTTACATCAAAGTGGAAAATGGAAAAGGAATGGCAAAAGCCCTGGTGTCTCAGTGCCCACAGGGAAGACAGACAACGGCAGACATGCCCGGGAGCAAGGTGACCATCCGTGGATAGCACAGAGTGGCTGGGATGTAAGGAAGAACAGAGACAGTCAGAGCTGCTTAGACTGGGTTAGGTACATTTAAGTGGATCCCACAAGGAAAGCTGGAGTCCACCAAAACCCACGATTCAACACACACTTCCAAAGTGTGAACCAATCTGTCATCTTCTTACAGTTACACCCACGTCCATCATCGCCGATGCTTTCAGACTTCACTGTTGCTGGTCTTGTGTGAATCCACATGGTGTGCTTTCTTCTGGATATTAGTATAAAGCAGCGAACTATTTCTAACATAAATTTTGAAAAGGGCTGATAAGCAAACTTCAGGCTAGAGACAGGTAAGAACATTAAATTTTAATTTACTTAAACTTTTAAAAGAAGAAATTAGACTTTTTGAACATTTGATACATAAAATGTGCTCAAAAAGCTGCTTACATTCTTCTTGTGTTAAGGATAAAAATGTGGGCCAGAGAGATGGCCCAGCAATTAAGAGCTTTATCAGAGGACTCAAATTTGGTTCCCATCCCCCTCTTCTCCAGGCTCACAATTACTTGTAACTCCAGGTACAGGGGATCCAATAACTTAGGGCACCCCTACTCAGGTGCACTTCCCTACAAACACACACACACACATGCACAACAAAAAATATATATAATTTGAAAAAATAAAGAATATAAAATGGAAGTTAATAGAAAGAATTAGAACATTTCTCGATAAATAGAAGGGTGTAGGCATGTGTGCAATGTGTGTCCTGTTGGGTGGGTGGTAGAGGCTCTGTGGCATACATGCATGTCTAAGGTCTATAGTTGAATTTTTTTTTTGTTTCATGAGTATGAGCATTTCACCTCCAAGAAAGTATGAGCCCAAGGAGACCAGCATGGAATGGCACACCGCATGGAACTAGAGTTTCAAATGGTTTAGAACGGCCATGTAGTTGCTGAGAACTGAGTTCAAGTGCTCTGGAAGAGCAGCCAGTGTTCTTAACCACTGAATCATATCTCAAGTTTTAAACCTGTATTTTGATGAACATCTAGGATTCAAATCTCAGCAAGTGAACTATTAATCAACCTCTTTATTTCATTGCTCTACCCGCTTTCCCAAGCAAGATCCTATAAAATCAAGACGCCCTTGAGAAGGCATGTCATCCGGCTGAAAGTTGCACAAAGAGCCACCTTCTCCCTGGAGACACGGTTGAAGGCTTAGACTACCACGGATGTGTGAGGGTCCTGTTTGCTCTCTTCGGATTGATGGCCATAGATCAGTGGTTTGCAAAAGCAGCTAAGAGTGGTTTTTCTAAAGCCTAGGCAGAAGCCAGAAAACACGGAGGGAAAAAGGGTAAGAGGGGACACAAACATTACAGAACTCCCCGTGCCCTTGAGACGGCTTTCCACAGAGGGTCTCACGACAGTGGGTAATATTCAGAGCAGAAAGCTGTGTCTAACCTCAACTTTTCAAAACTGAACTATCTTTTGGTGTATGAGAAAATTTTGTGTGTGTTTGTGTTTCTGTGTGTGCATGTATGCCCTCACATGCCTATCAGGGTGCATGTTTACAGGTCAGAGGATAATCTCAAATGTTGGTTCCTTCCTCCACTGTGCACCTTGTGTGAGGCAGGACACAATTGTTTGCATCACCATGTCTCACTTTCACGTGTGTTCTGGCAATGCACACTCAGCTTCTCAGACATGTGAGGCACTGTTCTTACCAACAGAACTGTCCCCTAACCGCTCCTCCCAGTCTTAGAAGAGACACTGGACTCAGAGTTGTCATAAGTAAACTTCACATCGGAGAGATTAGCAAATGAACAAATTGGGATTTTTTTTTCATCCCTTTCTTAAAACTTTCTCTAGTAAGGAAAAATTCACATTTGGGGAGAGAGATTAGTGTTGGGCATAGTGGGTGAGAAACAGCTTTGGAATGCAGCTTTGGCCTCTCTGGCAGGTGTACCCCATATCCCACTGACCATACACGAGTGATATAAATCTATACTTAGCCACCAAACCCTCTGAGAGAACTCTCCTGGAATCTATTCTTGCAGCTCTGTCACTTTGCCAGGAATGGCAAATCTTGAAATGTGGCCAATTTCCCTCATGCCTCTAAATAAAATAGTTGTAAAATACTTCATTTCTCGTTTCTCAAATATCCAAAATAATCTTTTCTGCATAAAGCCACTCATCTATCTAAATAGTTGAAAATAGAAATAGTACATAGCCTCCCGGCTCCCTTGTGTATTCGGGCTCCTGCCTAGCTGTGAAGTTACCTTTAAGGAAAAGCAGGAACCAGGAACTTAGCATTAGAGAAAAGGTCAAGTGGGCCTTTATAATGCCAAACTTTAACAAAACAAATGACCACTGTAGACTTAAGGGGTCCACAGTAATATCCTTGGTCTCTGAGCTCTGAAATCTTATCTTGCCTTCTCCTTCACCCAGAGTGTTTGAGATGATGTCAAATAAAACTCTGATTATCCAACTGAACCTGACACGCGGAGAGCCAATTAACGCCTGTGTAAGTTACTTCTTCAAGTTTTAAGCCCAATGCGGAACATCCATGTCCCCCTCTTCTGACCATTAGCCCTTTGCTGCCAGTTTTTTGCAAGGTAACGGGTCTCAGAATGAATTAGCAACCTGCTTTCCAGCATAGGGCTACTATTGACAGCATGGAGGCCTCACTCTAGGGCATACTCAGCAGGGCACCCATGCCACCACCTCTTGGTCAAGGTATAAAGGGCCGACTCTCTGAAGGACACTGTAACTTTAAGACCAGGGAATGGAGAAGGACAAAAATAGCGCCAAGTGCAATCAATGCAAGGCTGAGAAATGCTTTGCTTTTCTTTCTCTTCTCCTGCTTGATTCGGTGAGTCACAATGAGCTCTCAGCCTGTTGCCAGCCACTACTCAAGGCTAGGCTGCCATAGCGAGGAGCCCACAGTTTGGAGTGCAGAGCGGGAACAAGACCTCACCCTGCCTCTGCCCTTCAGCTAGCGATGCACCTGCCAGGTGAGAACCAGGACTCGGGGTGTTACTGTACAAAAGAAACTAAATTGCACCCGAACTGGGTACAATTTACAATCCAGTTTTTCTACTCAGTTATGGCTGTTTTTCAGAAGATGGTCCTTGCCTTACCAGCGTTATTTTCTGCTGCTTCTGTTCTACTACTTCCCTGCATCCCAGAAAAACTAGTGCCCTTTACTAAATGTAAACCTGTTTGTCCCACATAATACCAGCCTCCAGGCATCTGAGCAGCATTTTGCCTCTGTAGACTCAGAGGCGCCCTCTAGCACCAAGCTCCGGGAGTGCACATTCTGAGCTGGTTTTGGGAAGCACACTGGCTGGTGGCCAGTTATCAGTTTGAGCTACTTCTGCTACCTGTCTGGCTAATAGCCCTCAAAGTCCCATCTTAGCTATTTCTTCTACAGAACAGATGTTGCCCAGAAGGAAGTGATGCAATTGACGGGCCCCACCCTCACACCTGCAGCTGTGGCCTTCCCTGCTCTCCTTAGAAACAAAGGTTGGAAAATAGCCTTTTCCTAGGTAGGATGATGTTTCAATGATAAATGCTCCTTGCCTTGCTACAAAATGGTCTCCCTGCTGGTCGTACTGTCCTAACTGTGATTAAAGTGTTCGCAGCAAGAAGGAAGACTTTAGCGGTGGTGGCACACGCCTTTCATCCCAGCACTCGGGAGGCAGAGGCAGGTGGATCTCTGAGAGTTCGAGGCCAGCCTGGTCTACAAGAGCTAGTTCTGGGACAGGCACCAAAGCTACAGAGAAACTCTGTCTTGAAAAACCAAAAAAAGGGAAGACTTTAATATCAGAACCCCTTAAATATTAGAAGAGAGTGAATGAAAGAAGGGCAAATATGGTAAAGGCATTTTTTTTGTTGACTCCAGGTGGAAGGAATTGTAGGTGTAGCTCCTATAATCCCTCATTGTTTAGGTTTATTTTATGTGAATGTATGTTTTGTGTATGTGGGTGTTGGCGTACTATTTCCATGCAGTGCCCAAAGAGGGCAGAAGATGGAGTTAGATCTTCTAGAATTGGAGTTACAGATGGTTGTCTGCTGCCATGTGGATGCTGTGAACCAAACCTGAATCCTCTATAAGAGCAACCTGTGCCCTTGACCACCAAACCATCCCTTCGGTCCCTCTAATCCTTCCTTTTGAGTATGAGTAACAATATTAGAGACAAGTTAGTTCAGAGAGAGGAAGCTCTGAAATTAAGCTCACATTGTTTAAAATAAAACTCATCTGTGACCACTCAGACATATCAAGTTCTACTTAGGCAAACAATAATAGTTTCATCTGAGATTAAAAGTCATTTGGATATTGTGGGTGGCAGAGAACCCCTGAAATAAAGACATGGAGGTAACTGGTTCAAACTGGTTCATGACAGCTCTTCCCTTTACTCTTACGGCATTGCCAACAATGGTTATTTAAATGCCTTGGTCAAGAGTCAATGAGATAAACTCCTAGCATTGCATTTGATAGTTTTTGAGTATGAATTATTGAGGATGCTGCCAAGCACTAGAAATACCTTCCCAGGTCCCTGTTTCCCAAGTCACAACGCTGTAAGCTGCGGAGGCCATGGAAGAGCAGGTTTTGACAGCTTTGCTTGGTTCTACATGAAGGAGCCTCCTTTTATTTGCTGAAGTTTCTGTCATAGAAACTGGTCAAATGTGCTGACCACATGTGAAAAATATGTGGGAAGCCCGACCCTCTAGAGAACACAGGCTAGATTCAGGAGAAAACCTAGAGAAGAGACCCCAGAAACACACAAACAACCCAGCGAGATGATAAAGTCCCCATTCTCATGTAGCATAATCACACCCGGGTATTTTAGTTATCTAAATTCAGGACCTCACCCCCTTCATTAGGAAGCCCTGTCACAGGAGATATGCTGATTGTGCACACTGTAAGTGGCCTTCATTCAAAAAATTAAAAAGGCAGGAAGGGGACAAGGGAGCTTGCATGAGGAGGTGGAAAAAAATTTTACATATTCCTGTGAAGGGCTGGGCTGCCATCAAAGCTGCCTCCTTTGGGGAGATTTGCTATGGCTTATGGTGGATGAGCCTTCTCAGACTGCTAGTAGGTCATGCACGATTGTTCTCTCCCAAGTTCAGAAGCAAGCATAAGAAATACACCTACGTGGTCTGGGGGGGGGTTCTTGGTATGGATCTGTTCTTTACACAGCACGGTGAGCCTTTCCTGTTTACACATGTCTCCAATTCTTAAAGCCATGCTTCCCAGACTGGTGACGTGTCTTCATTGTGTTTCTATTGCTGTGAGGAGACACCATGACAGAGGGGACTTAGCTAAAGAATTTAATAGTGGCTTCCATTTTCAGAGGATTAATCCATGGCAATCCTGGTGGTAATCATGGCAGCACAGCAAGAGAGAGAGCTAGCTAGGAACGGGACTAAGCTTTTGAGACCTAAAGCACACCCACACCAATATGCCTTCTGCCTTCTCCAACAAGGCCACACTTCCTAGTCTTTTCTGAACAGTCCTACCAACTGGGACCAGATAGTCAGATACATGAAAACCACCAGTGACTCACTCTTAGTTCTGGCTCATTGGCTTGGCAGCAACCATGCCAGGGAAGGAGAGTGTTCAGAAAGTTGATTTTACCCAAAATTATTTAGGGGTTGGGAGGGACCATTATCAGCCTTGTGTGAAGAGGCATTGTCCCCATCTTCTCACACCTACCAGGTTGATTGACAGACTGCAGAAGTTCTTTCTGATCTGTAACACTGTGCCCACAGCTAGGGGTTATTCTCGGATGGGCTTGGTGCCTCTCTCCTGCATGTAGTTTTGAACTCACCTGTAAAGTTGACTGAAAGTGGTTGCCTGTAACTTTAATCTGAAGATCATTCTACGGCACATTCAAGGACAACCCATCCAGGTTCCCAGTGCACAAAGCACATTCCTAACATCCTTCCTGACTGAGAGGCTTTCACAGGACACCAGCAGCTCCAGTTATTGGGCAGTAAAGGGATAGGACGCGTCAGCAGTTTTGGGAGTAGCTATGGGGCTAGGAAATCTATTCCAGGTACATTAACTACTCACTTCCATACCTACTAAAATAGACAGTTCCCTAATACAGCAAGGCTGTGGGGAAAAGCAAACATCTGTTCAGACTAAAATTAAAACCCCTGGCTTGGAGTGTCAGAGAAAATCAGGGACATTAGCCAATCACCTCTGAGCCAAGAGGCTGCTAGCTGTGTTTACTCTCAGCAGGGATCTGGGTATCCATAGCCAAGCCCTTTCCCTTGAACATGTGCACGTCCACACAGTGTGGAGGTCTGTGGATTCTACTTGTAGAGAAACTTTTACGTCTTAGGTTCGTAATAAATCATTATGTAAGTAAGTCAGGCATCAGGATTCTGGTTCCACATTTTCCAATAGCATAGTTGTTATGTAACTGTGGCAGTTCTGCTGTCTCGACTGTGACCAGGAGTCAGAGCAGTGAAGAAGAGTCGTGAGTACCTGCTTGTTTGCATCTGGACTTCACACAAAATAGTCCTTCCAAGTCCATATCTGATAGTTTAAAAATAAGCTCCTTCCTACTAGGAAATGCACTGGATGCAAACGACAGAGTGTCAGTTGCCTCCATAGAAACAAAGGAAATTCAGTCTGTCCTGAAGACACGCTCACACACAGGAAAGAGAAAGATTCCGGATAGACATGGAACTTTGTTTAATTTTCTGTTCCAATTCAATTGACAGGCTCCAAAACCACAGAGAAACCCTGTCTCGAAAAACCTAAATAAATAAATAAATAAATAAAATAAAAACATAGTAAAAAATGTTTAAGTTTATAAAATAATGCTATAAAATTCTTAGGTTGCAGAGAGTGGTGAAATAGATGTCCACGTGGGATTAAAATGCTAAACAGTCATTGACAGTTCAAATGCACCTCACTAGAGGACTTTTGCCAGGATTTTGGGCGTTCATCTCCTTTTGAAACATTTTAGAGTTAGATGAGACACACACATAGAGTGTTAGAATTAGACTTAGGGCTCAAAGCAGACATATTTTAATGCTCAAATTGCCTAAAATATTAAATATTACCTAAGTCTAGACCATTAATAGTTGAAGTTTTGGAAAGAAACCCCAGTTTTCCCCGTAGCACGCCCTCGTTGTAACAGAGGTCACTCAGTAAGGTCATGATTAAATCAGTGCAATGAATTCCTGAAAAGGCACAAATCATAATAGTGCAGCACGCTAGACCCCAAACCTGAAGGGACGTGCCCACTCTCTATCTCTGGACAGCATGCTAGACCCCAAACCTGAAGGGAAAATACCCATTCTTGACTGGCTAAGTAGTAAGGTGAAACCCCCCAAAAAACATATATAAATTCTCCTGGAAATTGGAAGCAGAAAAGATCACCAGGCAAAAGTTGGGAGCATGAGGGGCAGGGGTTAGAGGGAAGGATAGAGAGGGAGAGAAAGGGGAGAAGGGGAGGGTTGGGGAGAGCTTGGGGGATTGGGATTGTTGAGATGGAGGAAGAACAGATATGGGAGTAGGGAAGGAGAGATCTTAATTGAGGGAACCATTTTGGGGTTGGCAAGAGGCTTGGCTCTGGAGGGGTTCCCAGGAGTTCACAGGAATAACCCTAGCTAGGACCCTGGGCAGTGGAGGAGAGGGTGCCTGAACTAGCCTTTTCCCGTGGTCAGACTGATGACTATCTTGAATATCACCATAGAACCTTTGTCCTATGGTGGATGGAGACAGAGACAGAGACTCACATTAGAGCACTGGACTGAGCTCCCAAGGTCCAGTTAAGAGTGGAAGAAGGGAGAATATGAACAAGGAAGTCAGGACCATGAAGGGTTGGTTCACCTACTGAGACACTGTGCCTGATCTAATGGGAGCTCACTAACTCCAGCTAGACTGGGAATGAATGAGAATGGAATCAAACTGGACCCTCTGAATGTGGCTGACAGTTGGGGTAGACGGCAGAGCCAATAATAATGGCACTGGGATTTGTCTCTATTGCATTTTGGGATCTCTACTGGCTTTTTGGGATCCTATTCTCTTTTGATGTATACCTTCTTGAGCCTGGATGTGGGGGGGGCTTGGACTTTCCACAGGGCAGGGTGCCTTGCCCTCTCTTAGGACTGGAGGGGTGGGGGGAGGGCGTGAAGGGAGTGGGAGGGAAGTGAGAAAAATATAAGAAAAAAATTAAAGAAAAAATAATAATATGATAAACATTGACTTAGAGCTAAGTGAACCTTTCTTCATTATATGACATCAATTATTTCCTAGAATGTTACAATGGATTTGCGTTCAAGAGAAATTCAGGCCAGATAATTGGAGATCTGTGTATAAAAACACAAGAAGAGAAGTAGGGCGATGACGGTCAGGGTGCTGGTGTCAAAACTCTTGTAAAATAAAATAACGGAGAGATCACAGTTCACATTTTATCATCTTTAACATAAAAACAAAACTGAAAATAACAATAATGTTAGTGAAAATAAGGTGTATGGGGGAGTGTGCTGCCCATTACCAGTGATGTGATGAATGACTAGAAATGCAGTTAAAAATAGACATTAAGTGTCTTCTCTCTCACTCACTGTAAGACTGTTATCCTCAGAGCATGCTCTCTCTAGCGTCTACCCAAGTTTGATTACATATATCTGTACACGCACATATATACATATGTTGGAAGAGGGGGCCACTCATTGGTCCCAGCCACCCAGCCATGAAATAATCACACAGAAACTGTATTAATTAAATCACTGCTTGGCCCATTAGCTCTAACTTCTTATTGGCTAACTCTTACATATTAATTTAACCCATTTCTATTAATCTGTGTATCACCACGTGGCAGTGGCTTACCAGCAAAGTTTCAGTATGTATGACTCTGGCCGTGGCTCCATGGCATACATACGTTAGGGCCAAAGTCTCATGCTTGTGAAAGAATGGGTAATTTACAGAAGTTGGGCATGAATGAGTTCTAGACAGTAGGAATACACATTCAACAAGGGGTGGCACTAGATTCTGGTAGAAATTCACTTTTACCCATACTAAAAAGTTATAACCCAGGCTGGGTTTGGAAGGTGTTATCTGCTTGCTGCCTAAAGACTCTGAGGTAGGAATAAGATTGCAATTTTAAATAATTGAAAACATATAAAGCAAGCAGGGAAGCATTTTGTGACATGTGGAAGACAATATGGAACTCAAGCCTCAGTGTCCCCACTGAGGGTTAGGTGTTTGGCTCAGAAAAGTGAAGTTATTCTGATATGGTACCCACTGTGTCTCATATGAAGCAGCAATGGTATCTCTCACAGGAAAAAGACTGCTTTTCTAGTCTTTAAAGAAAAGACTACCATGGAATAAACTCTTTGTGTAATAACTTATGGCCTCTTTAACTTGCTGACTTATTTTCTTTCATAGATTCTTTCTAGTCATGCATTGGAAATTCATAGCATTATTGTTAAAATGTCTCTCTGAGTAAGCATTCAAGGCTCCAAAATGTAATTAGGTGGCTACAGTTCTGTGAGCCACAGTGGCACAGACATGTTATAATCCAGCCTGAAGAATCCTGATTCCAGCACCAGACATGTTATAATCCAGCCTGCAGAATCCTGATTCCAGCACCCTCAAGATCTGTAAATGTAGTTAACCAGTAAGCAGGAAAAATATGAAAACACAGGACAGTGGGGTTAGGGTTGGTCTTAGCATGCAAAAGGGTTGCTGAGCAATCATGAGAATTCCTGTTAAGGTCTGTGGCTCCCGTGCATGGAAAACAGTCCTGCATGCTGGTGGACACCCGGAGAGGAAATCAGCTTGTCCCGAGAGCCCAGATTCATGGAGAGACCTCATCTCAGAAAAGAAATGGAGAATGTCACTCCCTCCCCATCAGTCATCATCACTAGCTCCCTGGCTTGGGAAGAAACTTGGTGAGCATCTACATTGGAATTTGACTGGCTTGATCTAGTTCTTCAAGATGTCGCAGTCTACACCAATGTACATACTAGCAACACCCATCATTACAAAGAGCTCATAAAGCTGAGAAGTGAAAGCACGTGTGTGCGTGTGTGTGTGTGTGTGTGTGTATGCATGCGCGCATGTGCACATATGCTTCTGTGGGGTGGCTGGGAGATGATAGTGGAGGGGCATGAAAGAGGTCATCGGGAAGGAAACGATGTTATATATATGTGTATGAAATTATCAAGCAAAAAATAAAAGTATCTTAAAGTGTTTGCTTTGAGTGGCTTTCTTAAACTAGCTGGATGATGTTTTCATTTGTGAGCCAATTAAAATACAATGATTTTTATCTTTAAAACTTTGTAGACAAAGCAGCTTTGGTTATCTTGGTACAGTAATGGAAAACAAACTAGTGTGCTCTGTGCATGTTGCTATGGTAAAGAGCATCTGGGAAAGTCAGCCAATAGAAAGAAGAGAGATGGACAGCCATCGGTGTTTGAAGATGGAAGTAGGGTACCCTTCTTTGCTTCACATCACTAACAGTAAGAACCAGGTCAAGAGTGATGGAGGCAGACTCTCACCCTGTGGTCTCCAACCTCATGCACAACCCCACATGTGTGTGCACCAACACACAAGCACACATATACAAAAGGCACACACATAAAAGAAAATGCTCAAGGTGAAAAACCTAAAACAAAATTACCAACACATTCAGAGCAAATTTTCCTTTCAATCCATACATGTGTCTTCCGTAGGCATATATTTATTTACATATTAAAATATACATACAGACACATACAGATTGATATTCAAATTTACACAGAGAATGCCAGGGAAATTTTCAGTAGACACAGACTATTGATATATGCAGAGGCACTGGGGAGAAATGAAGACATTGGGGTCCAGACATAGTCTTGTTGTTAATAAGTTCCTTCCACCGGGCCTTGAGGTGACTCAGGCTGTTCCTCTGTGTAAGGTCCCTTTAATCTTTATCCACAGAAGTCAAGTCCAGAACTCCCTGCAGTGTGCATAGGCCTCTGTCACTCTGAGACTTCAGGTGACATTCCTGTTTGGTTGCTTCCCCAGTGGTGTTTCTCAGTCTGGGATCACAGGCAAACTGTCTCAACTCTTCTGAACTCTAGCTTCTTCTGAGACAGCTGGGAGTGAGGGTGAGCCAAGAAGATATAGTATTTATCACAGATCAGTGGCATCAACATCACCAGATTCAGTGGCCTTTCTCTCCAGCTGGGGATTGCCTGATGGCTCATGCACCTGCTTCCATGCCGACGCCTATAAAAAAAAACTGTTCCTGCATGTGAGCCAGCCTCTGGGAAGCTGAAATCAGACTTTTTCTTCTTCAGCGTGTTTTGTTACAGATGCCATTGACCTCTGTCTACAACCTCCTGTGAGGCACAATGCTTTAAAATGAAACAAACTGTAGTAAACATGCCGAGATCCCGTTGCCATGCCCTGGTTCCCTGTATCGGCTTCCTGTTCCACTTTGGCTTTTAATCACAAACCTACTCACAGAAATCAATGATGACCTTATGGTCTTGTTGGTTGGTAACGTGGTTTGGTCACTGCAAATTAGAATCAAGTTTGCAGCAGCCATGTGAATAGTCCAAATTTTTAACAGTCCTGAAGACCCTTCAGCTCACTAGAGCATTCTGATTCTTATTTGTTGAGTTCATTTCTTGTCCAATCAGGTACATCTCCAGATTCTTGCTCTGGAGGGGAAATACCTGTCTAGTGTGTGTCTCACAAATGTCCTCACTGGCTATGTCCTGCTGCCTATGGTGAGGCTCGGGCAGCTTTGAATCCGAGCTTTGGTCATCTCATCTGTTGTATAAAGTAAACCACAGTTACATGCAGAGCTCTCTGGCTTAAATAAGAGAGATTCTCTTCATTGTCATGACCACAGGAGCCCCAAACATGGGAAGCCATAAAGGTCCAGAGGGAATCACCTTGAGCAAGAAAAAACGTTTAGTTTTAACAAGATCAAAATTATTTTTAATGTTAGAAAATAATGTCGGCCCATTTCTATCTGCCTAAGTGAATTCTTTAGACTGTGTGTTTTGTGCCAGAGCTCTATTTTTCTTGAGAACTCTGTATGATTTGCTCTTTTTCTCTTTATTCATCCTGATTAAATGGATACCATGACTGTGTTTTTCTTGAAGCTGAGGAAAGAACAACACAGAATTTTGGTGAACGGGGATGCTGACTTTAGTTGCACACGTGATAGAGTTCAAGGCCCAAAGCTGCATTCCTTAGAGAGTACTCCCGACTCTGGGCACCTCTTAGTTTAATATTACCTGAGAGAGGCTTACTGTAGAAGACAGAAAGAGGAAGCCAAGAACCTGAGACACGCTGAGATGCTGAAGGGGTTTATGGAGAAAGACTGGAGTGTGATCACTAATGTCAAAATAAGAACAAAATTAAAATTCCAAGGGGTATTTTGTGAAAATGGAATTTTGACAGAAGATAATTCAAGCTAAATGAGAATGAGGAGGAGAGAGTCTACAAAGCCAGTAGGTTTTTAAAGAATATTAGAGTCTTTAATAAATAGTTTCAATGGGGCCAGCGAGTGGGAAAGGGTAGATTGCAGTTTCAAATGTGATTAAGCTGAAAAGGAAGACGTTACAACCAGATCATTTCCTCCAGGAAATGAGCCATGATCCTGATAAAGATTGGGTTCTTCAGAGAGGCAGGCAGCAGCTGATCAGGTCAGAGGCAGTGGAGACCTCCTCAGAGTGGAATAGTCCCCTATAGTGCAACTGAGGTCTCAGATATGACACGTTGGCCCACTTGCCGCTGTCATTCTGGATCCGTGGTCCTCCATGATAGTCCCAGCATGTCTCCGGTGTACAGAGACAGATCTTGCTGACAAGGGCCAGTGCCTTCAGAGGACCCCTGCAATGGGATGACAGCTTCATTCGGGGAACCCTTGTATTTATCTCCTCTGGTAAAACTGAGAAAAGAACTTTAATTATTGTATTAAGCACACAATATGACTTTCCATAGTCCATTTCTTCGTTCTCATCAGTGTCTTGCTTCTCTCCCCATTTCCTCAACTAAAAGAGGGTAAAGTTGAAATTTTTAAAGTTATGGGCTAACTTCTAAGTTGGCAGGAGAATTGCTCTTATTACTTGGTTACACAACCAGTTGGTATTTACTGAGAAACAGGTTAGGCTAATTTTTTTTTAAAAGGGGGATTGTTTAGCAATTTTGTTTTATTACTCTAAGTCTTTTTTCCCAGTTGGCATCTATATTCCAGAATTACATGCAGCCTAGAACTAACTTTTTAAGTACTTAACCATAAAGGATGAGTTTTAACTATTAGAAGGAGTAGATTTGTAAAATTTTAACCCAAGCACCCACAGACTTCAAGAGCCATGCCTTGACATTTCAGGAGACGTTTAATGTTAAGTGTTTGCGCATTTGCTTGTAGAAAGAACATGGTTGTGGTGTCTACACACAGCAGCTGTGCACAGTGGAGTGGGGGTACTCTCCTCACTTGGCAGCAGCTCAGCACACATTGGGGGAGTTTCCCCAGTGGACAGAGGGAAAGGGAGAGCCACTCTCTCCCAATGGCAGCTCTTCCTGACACCTCTGAACCTTACTTTTATTACTGACATCCTTGGAGGAATTTTTTCCAAACTCTGATGTCCCAGTTTCCCCCACCTGGTTCCAATACTCAGATATCCATCATGTAGTCTATGAATTCTGCCTAAAAACGTTAACAGAAACTCTTTGTCCTGGCATGCAGGTTTGACCCCAGCCTCTGTGTTTAAAGCGAGGATCTGGACATGTGACCTCCAGACTCAGGCTCCTGCCTTTCCACAGGCAAAGGAGACAGACCCAAGGCTGTCATCTCTTACACATTTTCAGGACAAATCTTCAGTCCCTGAGATAGATGGTACTCTGGTAGACATGCTTCTGGCTAGCTATCCCTCTGCAAGCAGCAAATGTTATTACCCTAAGCGACTGGCCCTGAGGGACAGACACATAGCTCTCTCTGTCACTCAGTGCCCTAAAGCAGCCCTTTATCCTCTGTCCCCATAGAAAAAGGCCACCCTGATCTCCCTCACCTCCCAATTGCTATTCCTCACTGAGAAGCAGAGGAAGGAATGCTGGTCGAGAGGAACCCGATGGAAAATTTATTTGAAGACATCTGAGTTCCCAGTAAGTGTTGGATAATTGTTTAAAGATCAGAGGCACAAGGTAGTTGTGCACAATGGAGGTCTCAGGGTCACTAGCAGGGGGATGGTGACTGAGGCTGGAAGAGAACCAGACCTCCTTCTTTTTTTTTTCTATTTGAAGTCCATTTGCTATAAATGCATATTCATCCAGGTACTTTCCCCAAGCTGCAGAGGAAGCTTATGTCTCTGCAGTAGTCCTCGCTCTGAACGTGGGCAGTAAAATATGAAGCCCTTCTAAAATACAGAGCCACAGCGGCCGCACGCAGACCGTCATCCCGATTCTAGGGATGGAGGATTGACTGAAAAAAAAAACTGGTCCCGAGAACAATCACAAGACAACAAAAATATCAATGCTTGTCATCCTATAAGCTGTTTCCACTGCTGCCTCCCACACGGCATATTCCTCTCCATTACACAGGTATTTATCTTTACAAAGACTTGGCTAACTCAGTTTACTTGCCATATATAAACATCATTTAAAAATAAATAAAATATCTTTGAAAGCTAGTGGCTAGATGTGACTTCTAACACATTTTTTTAAAAAAAAGGAACAGGCGCTCCTTGGAATGCAGCTGAAGGCAGTGCACAAGCACAAAACACAGAAGAATGTATGTGCTACCATAAAAGAAGGAAGAACGAAATCAATTAAAATAGCATCTAATATAAACTATGAATAAAGCCACAGGGTGCAGGGGCCAGCCAGGAAGGCTCCAGAAGGCTGGAGCTGGGGATCTAGAAAAAGAAATCAGAAGAGGGAACGTGGTTGACAATCTAAGGTACCGAATACATGCCCTTGAGATCCTACCAGTATAATTGTGTGGGAGAAAGGGCGAAAGTTTTGTGTAGAAGAAACGTGCAGAATGTACTCCAACAGTCTACCCTGCGGAGGCACTGCCTACGCTTTAACCTGTGTGTGAGCACAGGCAGAGCAGCGACTGGCAGCTGTGCGACCCTGTATGAAGACAGGGAAGAGCAGTCTGACTGTACAGCCATAGACTTTTACAGCCACGGTATCAGGTTTCATGTCGACTCTACAGTATAGCGTCTTCTTCACAGTATAAGGCTTGGATAGCCTTGGGTGAGGGTGGCAAGCTATGTCTGTGGTCTCCCTCCCCGAGAGCCCTGGCCTAATAAATCACAAGAAACACCTGGAAAAGGACTCGTTTGAGAAGTATCCGGCAAAGTGCCTAACCAGCACTACCCCCAAACCTCAAGGACAGTCCTTTACAGCACAGTCCCCAAACCTCAGGGACAGTCCTGTCCAGCACAGTCCCCAGACCTCAAGGGCAGCATGATTGGGATACTTTCCGTCTCCGTTCAGTACAGAGGAACCTAAGGAGACCTGGCCACTAAGTGTCCCATGTGCTCCTGACAAAAAGACAGACAGAATGGGATGAAGTATATAAACCCAAGACCTTTACCACATCCCTCTGGGTTTATTAGCAGTGACAATTATACCCCAGTGACAAAAGATGTTCATAAAGGAATAAGTGACGTCAGGTGAGAAGGGGACCTCTGTGCTCTCTTTAGACTTTTCCTCTGAATCTAAAACTTAGAAATTAAAGTTTATTATTCTTTTCTTTTTCCAAAATGGCTATGTGACTCTGTCTTCTTCTCTTAAATACCCAGCTATTGGCGTTTATTTTAATCTTAGCTAATTTTCCTATGCACTGTGGTGATTCATGAGCAGATCAAAGTTTTCATTTCTAAAAAATGTGATGGTAGCCATAATAGTTTAATGAAAGAGTTCTCTTTAATTGAATTAGAAGGAGACACATTTCCCCTGCCTCCATTTCCCCCAGGGAGAGAACATTGTGTCATCTTGTTAGCTGGGTTCCCCTGGGGCACAACCTCTCACTGGCATATCTGTCATGGTTAAGGGACCCTGGGAGACAGCAGCAGCCTGAACAGCCCCTACACACATGAAGTTCACAGAGACGCTGTGTTTCCTTCTCCTTTAAAGGAGGGTTATCCACAAGGCCTTGACGAATAATATTCATTCACCTTCTATTTCCCAGGACCTTCTGAAGAAGTAAGTCCTCGGAACAGGTTTCATAAACACATCTAGGAGGAGCCCACTGAGCTGTGTTACTTGAGGAAGCTTTATCAGACAGGAAGATGGGAGGAAACAAGGGCAGTGAAATCATCAAACGTGTTATACTATGACAGAAACAACCGTCACTTCAGCTCCTTCGCAAGCCCAAGCACCAGACAAGCAAGCATTCACCCTGCTCCCCCAGCACCCTGCAAATGCTCACTATGGGACTGGACATGGCTAGTGGCTGACAACTTATCCTCCTATCACCACCATACTCACAAAAAATGGATTCACAGAAAGAAAATCGCTTGTAAGAGAAAAAGTTTATTAGACACAGACGCTAGAATCAGGCTCTTCATTATAAATCTCAGGTAAAGGCAGGCATGAGGTGATGGCATTAAGAAGAGGAAAGTGGGCTGTGGAGATAGCGCCGTCTATAGAGTGCTTGCCCTGTTTCCCTTGGACCTACAGAATGAAAGAAAATTAAAAATAAAGGGGAGTGGGGGGAACATGCTTATAATCCCAGAACTAGTGAGGAACACACACACACACACACACACACGTATGACAGCCTAGTCTATTTGTTAATTTCAGGTCAAAGAGAAGCCATGTTTCAAAACAAAATGATAATCATGAAGATCCCAAGGAAACTACATACAAGCACACACACACACACACACACACACACACACACACACACAATGGGGAGGGCAAGAGAATAACAAAATGTAGAGCAGGACACAGTAACAGAAACTCTTGGTGGAGGGAATAGCGTTAGTGTTCCTTGGGGCAGCCAGCAGGATCAGAGAAGAAGGTTCAGGGCTTGAAACCCTGCAGGCTCCAGGGCCCTGAGGCAGGCCGACTTGGCTGAGGAGGGAGGGCGTGGGAAGTGATACCACCAAAGAGAGGAGGTACAGAGAGGATTCTGAAAGCCAATGGCAGAACCAGAAGATGGTGAGAGTCTTGAGTTAGGGACAAAGCCAATGGCAGAACCGGAAGATGGTGAGAGTCTTGAGTTAGGGACAAAGCCAATGGCAGAACCGGAAGATGGTGAGAGTCTTGAGTTAGGGACAAAGCCAATGGCAGAACTGGAAGATGGTGAGAGTCTTGAGTTAGGGACAGTGACAAAGTCAAGTCTTTCTTAGTAGGAAAAAAATCCTGCTTCAACATGGAATGAGTGACAGGAGAAAATGGGGGTGTTTTCCTTGAGACATCCCCTCCAGGATGGGTTGGGGAATGAGAAAGGAGATCCAGGATAGTTTAGAGAACCATATCTGTTTGACCACTGAAAATGAAGCTGAAATGAGAATCAAGATGTGTCTCAGTATCCCACTCTTAAATCTTAGGGAGGAAAAAAGAGAGCTGGGAAGAGAAGGGGAAGAAAAAGAGGACACTGGTCCAGGAAGGGAGACAACTGAGAAGAGAAGCAGGGTAGAAAAAGAAGGAGGACACTGGTCCAGGAAGGGAGGGCTCGGCAGACTCACATACTCAGAAAAGCAGTGCTGAATATTTCCAGACATGTTCAGTGGTAAGTGTGATGAGTGACATAAAAATAGTGACTACAGGTGAAAACTCATCTATTCTTGGAGTCGAACACTCTTCAGAGTTACCATGCAAACCACAGCTACACATGATTGCAGTCAGACAATAGGGGAAAATGACATTTGGAATTTCCAAGTCCAGGTGCAGAGAGACTTCTGTGAGATGGTCTTATGAGTAATCAGAGCATGGGACTGTCTAAAAAAAGCTCGAGGGGGCTAGAGAAAGAAACCTCCTTCCCTTTGTCTTTGGTCTGTAGGGACAGCGGCCACACGAGGCACCATGTCACGGAACACTCCTTGCTCAGAAGACAAGAGGCAGGCACTGGTACTAACTGCCTGAGGGTGACAGGTACACAGTGTCCTGTCTATGGCAGGCCATTTCCTGTCTTCTCACCTTCTCCTCAGCTCCACAATTAACCTCACAGAACCTCCACAGCTGTCAGTGCCACCAGTTTTAACCCTAAGCATTTCCTACTGTCTTACTGGGACTTTGTTTCCAGAGAAGTTGAGATGCTGGTTAAAGCCCCCTGGGACAGAGATTGTTGATGAGGCCCAGCTGGTGACAGTGAGCATATGCGAAGGAATTCCAGTGGAATGGGTGTCTGGGACAGGTTTGGTCTACTTCCTCCTGTCTTGCATATTTTCACTACCTGACAGAGATAAAATGCCTCCTCTATGCTTCTTCTCATCTGTTGTTTCATTTTGCTGTCTTGAGACAATGACTCTCTGTGTAGTCTGGGCTTAGAACTCACTAAATAGCCCCCAGATCGGTCATGTGGTGGTCCTCTTTACTCAGTCTCATGAGTCCTAGGATTACAGACATGGCCACCAAGACTGGCCTCTCTCTGATAGCAACTGTGTGATGCTATTAAATGAAAATGTAATTAACAGTTATCTAACAAAAAGTCATGAAGTCCAACTACGCCCGAGCTCACACAGGGCATGTGGGTAGAGTCACTCTGTTTTCGCTCAGAGGCACGGAGGGATTTCTCCTGGTCTGCCTGATGCAGACGATCCCACTGTTTCTACAAGCCAGAGTCATCCATGGAGAAGACACTCAGCTAAAGTCCTGACATCTACTCTGAAGGTAGAAAATATAATTTCTATAACTCCATGTAACATACCAATAGCACACAGCTTATGAAAAGAAAGGGAAAACACACCAGTCAATTCTCTGATGCCAAGAATGGGAAAATCATAACAAAATAATGTGTGCTGAGATCCTTTGGTGGTCAGGCATCTACGTTTCTCACAGAACATTTACAAAAGGACTTTATAAAAATTGGTGTAGTTCTGCCTTTTGAGAATATCTAACTTTAGTGTAACCTTCCTGACTACATGTAACCTTCCCTGACCCCTTTCTGTAATGTGATGTGTATGTGTGTTTGTATGTGTGTGTGCATGCGTATATATGTGTGTATGTGTGTGTGTATGTGTGTGTGTGTGCGTGTGTGTGTTGCTGGAAACTGAATCCTGCGCCCTCTCATACTATGGCAGGCACTCATCCACTGAGCTACAAATACATCTCCTCTCCGGGGGTTTTCCTATATGCATTTCTCTATGTTTTAAAACATTCTCTGCCAACTCTGTAGCAACATCATTAAAAATCCCCAGAATATTTCTTTATGTGAATTTACTATAATTTACCCTATTACATGTTTGACACTTTATTCCACGGCAATTTGCGTATGTGCTGTTTCCTTCTATTGCACGGTGGCAGGGGGCCTCACCTTTTCTACAGGTCTTTCTCTCAGGAAGTTTCTGCCAATGGTTTTCTTCCTCTCCCCATTCACTCTGCCTGTGAGACATGCTCCCTCTGCTAGCTGCATTTAGAGTTTCCCTTGCCTCTCTGTATTCATGCAGCTGAGATGTTACTCAACGACCTTGAGGTTCAAGGCTTGATTGTTTGTTCCAGTCTAGAGGCAGATGTTCCTCCCTTCAACACTGCTGTCCTGTCTTTTTCGGTGCTGAATGTTGAGCATCCTACAATTTGAAGGTTCTTGGCCTTTGACTTGGTTATTGTTTGACCTACTGATGTGTTGGAATTTTCTGTAGCTATACAATAGTTTCATGTAGATTTCTTGGTCATTGTTCTTCAAACAATAAAAGGTAGGAGGCTGTGTCCAAGTCAGGGGATCAAGGTGAGTGACAGGGCCTGTTCCACAGTCCTTTCAATTCCTGAAATTTAGAACATCCAGTTTCTCCTCCTGATATTCAATAGGATCCAGGTGTTTGAAACAGGATCTTTAATCATGGGTTCGATTGATTCCAAGTCTTTAAAAAGTGGTGAGGGAAATAATTAATCAGACTGGAAATTAAAGAAAATGATGATTGCCCTTGAGGATGAGTAAACAACAAAAAAGGGTCCCCAGAGCCCAGGGAGTGAGTGGGCTGAGTTCCCATTTGTATTCCCTGTCCAGTGGCATGGCTCCTTTATTTAATTCTTCATTCTGAGATCATTGCATCTATTTGAGTTTTCCTGGGAAGAGGAGGAGTTAAATAGATTTTCTTCTAAAGTTTCTAATAAGCCAGTCTGCATATACTTTAAAGAAGCTCAAAGGTCCTCCTTGGATTCAGAAGACCTGATATGTAGTTGAGGTTAAGTCAGGAAGTACGGGGTCAGCTCTGGGGTAGGCAAAATAAATGCCTAGGACCTTCAATTCATGGGGAACTTTCTCACCAGGTTCTTGCTTGGCTAGAAAATGTATTTCCATAAGCTTCTAAAGCACCACCTGTTGCCTGACTTTCCACTGTTTCACTTCCTGGACTGCTCATGTCAATGGTTAAGCCATAAAGAAGGGTGTATATGACTAGGTCTCTATTAAAAACCTAACTTACTTATAATTGTCACATATGCGCTTTTGCCTCTGAAGTTACACTTCTACAATTTTTGGTTGCCGGAAGGAAGTGGAAATTGAGTACGAAATACCTGGTAGGCATCTTAAGACTTGCGCTTATAAATGACCCTCCTAATATTGATTATTGAAAAAAATGAGTCTGAGGTAGCACTCTTGCCAATACCTAAATACTCATGTGAATCTCTGCTTATTCCTTTGGTGCCATAGGAACGTATAGCTCCCACCAGGTATTCAATTCCAAACCCTGCAGGTGAGGGATAAGGGAAACAAAGTAGATGCAAAAATCCAGTTTTATGGATAGCATATGGCATGCATGCTTAGAGACCATTGCTGTACATTACTCTCTAGATTTTTCATTTGAATTGCATCCAATAGGCTTGCTATATTAGAAAAGATTACCGAGATCAGAGTTCCTTCATTAACACCTAGAAACAGGTTGTTCCAAAACTTCTATGCTTTATAAACCACGACATACCACTAAGAGGCTGATATACGTTACTAAGCGCTGAATTAATTATAAGATTTCATTAGCATTGGTGCAGCTGAACCCTGAGGAACTGGTGGCACTGTGTGTGTCAGGAGATTTAACACACGAGAGACATCTTTTGCTGTAAAGAAAGGTCTGGGAAAAGAGATTTCCATCCATCACTGTCTCTGTCACTCCCTCTCCAATCTTCCATTCTTACCACTCTCTCTCTTCCTCTCTCCCTTCCCAGTTCCACTAACTATCCATTGCACCCCTCATGCAACCATGGTCTTTTAAACTTCACACAGGCCTTAGATGAGTTTGCAATATCTTTTGTCAAAAATGTAGACACAACTCTGAAACATGAAGGCACTGCACAGTAGCAAACTGTGCTTCTTGAGACAGTCACTACTTTATTTTTTGATTGGGCTGGAGAGATGACTAAGCATGTCAGAGTAGAGACCCTGGTACTGTATCAATTCTCAACACCACCATGGATGCTAACAACCACCCCTGTGACTCCAATCAGGATCCAGGAGATCCTGATGCACTTGTCTAGCCTCTGTGGCCTTTCAGGCATACACATTGTACAGAAACATTCATACAAACAAAACACCCATACACATGTAGTAAGAGAGTAATAATATTATTTAAAGATAAGAAAACAGAGTCAGGCAGTGGTGACACATGCCTTTAATCCCAACACTCGGGAGGCAGAGGTAGGCAGATTTCTGTGAGTTTGAGATCAGCCTAGTCTACAAGAGCTAGTTCCAGAACAGGCTCCAAAGCTACAAAGAAACCCTCTCTCAAAAACAAAATAGAAAGAAAAGAAAGAAAATGGCAATGTTTCCAGGAGAGACTATATAGCATCTATATAATATTCAAGCAATATAACACCTTTGCAGCATTTCCCACGATGAGGAAAAGGCATGTATATATCTAACAACGGTTTGTGTCCTGTGATTGGGTCCCTGAGAAGGGTTCATATCTTCTATGATATTTTGGGCAGAAATGCTAAACCTCAGTCCAATGAGCAGAAAAACAACACACAGACCAAGTTCAGGGCTATAAGTGATCAGCATTGCTCAATGTTTTTCTAGGTCATGGGGAGGCAAGGAGGCTGAGGAGCCACCAGGAGAAGCAGCAGACGCTGGAGACAGGAATCCAAATTGAGTGTGGATCCTGGAACAGAAAATTTACAGCGGAAAAACTGACAGAGCTCAGTAAAGTAGGTGTTTAAAGATAATAAGCCCATGTCAACATCAATTGCTTCATTTTGGTCTTTGTGCTCTCCTTATGTAAAAGATTAACACCTGGAGGAAGGAAGACGGGTGAAGGTTACACGGGTCATTTAGACTATTCCTGAGGAATTTTGTAAGTCTAAAATTATTTTGAAATACAAACTTAAGAATAATAATGTTATACACCCTGGGATTTATTAACCTCCTGCTGGAACGAAGTTGACTGTGCCCTTCCTGACTTTGCCTCTGCAAGGAGAGCGGAGCACAATGAAACATGGCAGGAGACTGGGAGGTAAGCAAGTGGTTGCCCTTGGATACATGGGTTTGGACCTCCAGCAGAAGTACTGGCCACCCCTTATGACTTGATACTGCTGCTGCCAAAAGAAAACCCACTGAAACATGAGGTGCTAAGGCTCATATGCCTGTGACACCCACAATTTTTTGGTGCCCACAATGCCTGAGGAGTCAACGTCACATAGCCAGATCAGTATCTCTACCAAAAGGAAGAATTATCAAGGGCTGGAAACATCAAAGGCAGCAGCAGCAGCTCCACACAGAAGATGCTGATACTGGGTCTGGGAAGTCTGAAGGATGCAACAGATAGCCAAGGGTCCATATAAATAAACACAAGGTTGGGGAGTGGAAGTAGGTGGGAGATGAGAGAGAAGGGCTGAGGGAGAATTTTAAACCACCTCTTAGTCCTCTGTGTTCTCTTTTGCAAGCCCCGTGGCAGCTTCCTTCTATAGGCTTCAGGGTAGAATGGGGAAGAAAGGGAAACAGGATAGTGCAAAACCCTGCCAGCCCTCACCTAGCCTGGGATACTGAGCCAACAGCGTGTGCTAATGGAATTAGGAAGCTCTTTCTTTGTAGTCTTCTCCACAGAGATCTAGAGCCCACCCCAAGCATCAGAGAAGCCATGGAGGAGGACCAAACAGAGGATCCTAAGCAGTCGTCTTGAGCATCACTTAAACTTCTCAAACAAGAAAAGTCAGCGACTTCCCATAGCCAAGAGTTACTAAAGGAGCTGTGGTAATGACGTCAGTGGGGGGAGAACAGGAGAGGGACAGTCGGAAACTCTAAGGGCATTCAACAGCATGTAGGTTAAGCGCAGTGGGTTGTATTATAGGTTCATTTTAGACCAAAGCAGCGTATAATGTGAGACACAGGAGAGACAGAGTACCCATGGGAGGGAACTCACGGTACTGTCCTTATAGCTCTTTGTTTTAAAATGGTTTAAAAAAAGATGCCTGGCCATTATGTGAAAGAAATCCAATTAAAATATGTGCAGAAAGATTTCTGTAAACTGAGCCTGTGGGTGATAAACTGCCCTGTCTAGCTCCTGCTGTAGGAACTGCCTCCCCCAACTTAAGTTCCTCCACCCTAGCAGGGACTTCCAAACATCACTGCTCCCTGGTGTTAGGTGGAACTCTAGTTAATACAGGGTGTGCTCCAGCCCAACACTAACATGCCATTACCAAACATTAAGAAGACATAGGCCATTGGCCTGGCAGCATTAAGGCTATGGCTTCCATATCTGGAGAGTGGAATGGAGTCTAATATCCATTGTGGTGCTTAGGCATGACCAATGACAAAGATCCGCAAGGTGTGGCTAAGGGGGAGTCTGCGGTCAAAGGACAGAGCACAGCCAGTTGGCTCATTCTGACTCCTGACCTCAGTGCTCTCAAGGCTTGACATGGAGACCATTAATGCTATATTCCGGCCACAGAGGCTCAAGCCCAAGGCAACCTCAGGGTCATCTTTAATGTCACTGCAAGTGTGACTGTGGGAAATGCTTTGTGCAGAAACCTTCCTACTAGGAAAATTTGCATAATGTGATATCCATTATATCTTAGAGATTGCAGGCTCATATATTAAATACAGATAAACTAGTTTTCATGTGTGCTCTTGGAATATATAATATAGACTTGAATTTATTTTTTATCTTGTAATCCTCTTAGAGACATACTTTTTTTCTTTCTGAACCTAAACTAAGAAGAGTACAAAAACTCTCTTAAAACCCTCAGGACAAGGCTAGAGAGATGGCTCAAGGGTTAAGAGCACTGACTGCTCTACCAGAGGACCTGGGTTCAATTCCCGGTACCCACACAGGGTTCACAACTGTCTGTAACTCCAGTTCCAGGGAACTTGACAACTATGTCAGAACACCAATGTACATAAAAACAAAACAAACAAAGCCTTAGGACAGCTGCATGCATTTTGCTTTAAGGACAAGGCAAGGCATAGTCAGGTGAAATACATTATCAAAGAAAACAGTAAGTACGTTAAATTTGCCATCTAACCTGTATCACAGGGGCCAGGAAAGAAACTTGGAGGTCACAGGAAGGAGTGGCATTTTCTGGACCCATCTTTATACTGAGGTTCTAGAGAAACAGCATCTTCATGACTCTCAACACACAGCCCCCTGATGTGTGCACCCATAAGCTTTATACTCCAGAGCCTAACCGCATTCTCATCTCATCCTGTCTCACCAGAGTTACGCATGCTGCCCAAGGGCTTCATAATTTAAAGCACCCATCCGGAAGATGACTCATCCAGCCAGAGTCTAATGAAATCAAGCCTTTCCTAATGGAGGCAGAAGATGGCCAGGATGAGGAGAGGTGGGTATGTAAGAACCATGATGGTTCTTCCTGACTGTCAATGATGTGATATACAATCACTAAGACATAAACCTCTAGGGAGTCTGTGAAGGTATTTCTGGAGAAGTCTAATTGGGAGATCTACTCGGCTCCATGGTCTGGGGTTTGTTCTAGCCTACCTAGAAACAAGAAAGTCAGCTGATGACCAACGCCAACATCATTTTGTTGCCTGACGGTTGATACAGTGTGATCCCAGCTGCCTCACTCTCCAGCAGCTGGGCCTCTCTCACGCCATGGACTGTACCCAATTTGGGAACCACAATTGCTACCTCCTTCCTTAGGCTGATTTTACCTGACATGTAGTTACATCAACGAGGACAGTAATACCAGAATCACAAGCAAGAAACCTCAGAGATGCAGTGAATGACTGTGAGGTCAGTCGTTGGGACATGATGAATTAGCCACAAATGAAACATCTGCACTAAAACACTCTCAAAAGTCAGTGGAAACGTGTTTTATATACTACATATTAATTAATTTATAGGTCAAATACGTCATATTTTGATAAATAGCTTATCGAAATTATTGGTAAGTAGTTTATAAATTCCTCAAACATGCTAAGGCAATTAGTGACATCTTGTGGTCAGTATCCTGTGGTAGAAGAAAGCATAGGAAGAAAGGGATTTTATGCAGCAGATTCAGCACCCAGCTTGTTGAAAACGTTAAATCTAAGAATCATTCGCCATGGTAGAACTTTTTATTTTATTTTTTACAGTTTAAGTTACTTGAAAATGATTCCCTGTCCCTAAAGAACTTTGAAACCCCAAGTAAATATTAAATACATGTATAGTTAAAAATAAGTGAACACAAGCATTCCATCAGAGATGCAACCCCTGGTACTCGGTTGGCTTCTGGGAATCCCAGATACAGTCAGGGATGTGTATGGGTCACATGAATGACCAACTTCCTTCCCTGAAGTTCATTGTTGTGACTGGTGTCATGTGATCCAGGTTTCCCTGGCTAGTGAACACAGCGGACTTCTTGGAATCCCTGCTGACTGACTTCCCTGTGGTACCCAGTTCTGTTTGCTCTGTTGCAGCTGCAACGAAATTCTGGATTGCTGCCAAAGAAAATTCACTGCTTCTGCCCATTCTTACCACCCCCCACCCCCGCCAATGCAGTGCAAAGTCTCCACTCTAAATCCCCATCCAGACGACCTTGCCTCCCAGTATTCAATGGGCAATATCAATGCCATTGATTGTGTAGCTCTGCAGAAGCATTCAAACAAAAGCATTGGAGATCAAATGAGGCTGATACCAGAGAAAGGGAGGAGATAAGCAGGGCAGACAGTTTGCATTCTGAGGAGACAGGGTCGTGAGCCCAGGAGAGTACTGGTCTTTCGGGTTAGTTAGCCAACACCACATTAACTACTCTTGCATTATTATAAGAAACGGACCTCACAGAAGTAACACAAGGAAGTAAAACGTCTTCCTCGGCTCTGGTTTTCTCAAATGTCAGGCTGTCCTGGCATAGAAAACAAGACTGGGTAGCTGATTTCACCCTGGTTAGGAAACAGAGAGGAGCAAAGGGAAGGAATAGGCCAACCTGCATCTGCAAAGACATGGCCTCAGGGATCACTTCCTCCACCACCTCCCAATAATCAATTCGTATCTTGAACCTATCAGTACCTTTTGCTGCTCATTAGGACAGAAGGTGAATGGTCTCATGGTCTCTGGATTCCTCCTCTTAGACAGTGGTGTTTCACTAATCTCCTAATGCTCTCTAATCCAGCCAGATCAACACGCAAAATAAACTTCTACAGGCTGAATTGATGGGACTGGCCAGGAGGGGCGTCATTACTGGTGATCTCAATTAGGGTAGAAAAGCAAAAGCCTTCACTTCAAGGAATAAAAGGAAAAAAAAATATCATCTGGATTCTTGGGACGTAAGAGATGATAGATCAAAGAGCATAGCACCAAGCGGTGGCTTCTAGGCTGAAGCGAGAATTTCCAAGAGACAGAAGCCACAGAAGGTTATTAATGGCAAAAATAAGCCATGAGAATGTTCTCTGTTGACTAGCACATATCAGGTGTATGGACTTGAACTATGTGAGTTTATATGATCCTTCCTTATTAGTTTTCTCAAACTGTAGAAGGAGATGCTTTTACAAGTAATCCTGCTGTTTATATTAAGCTGAAAAATTTATAATGGATGACATGTTAGCTTTCAATAGTACGAACATTTTTGTGTCGTGTTTATTAGACACTCATCTCAAATATTTGTAAATAGTCCAGCCATGACATAGTGATGAACGTTATTGCTTAGCCTTGCATAATCAGAAAATGGCTATTTCAATATTGTGTTTTGGTCACAATGCCTACTAGTGACCTTTCCACATGGGTTTATCTTATCATGAGAGACATACTGTCAAACTGGAGGAAAAATATTTAGTAACTGGCAGCAATTTTATGGATTAAACCTAGACATTGTTTGCAAATATTAAAAATTAGTACCTGGATTCACAATCTTCCCAGAAGGCCGCCTCGAGGCAATATTGCTTTATTTAAGGGAAAATGGGCATATTTGTTAACAGATTCAAGATGTTCTCCAAAACCTTCTGAGAATTAGCAAGAACACTTCACCTACTCCTTCAAGATAGTCAGTTTTTCCTCAGGGTTATTATTGACAGCTATCTACAAATATTCTTTAAGTTCTCATTTCAAATCACATCTGCTAAGGCCCCATAGAGTACAATGTACCACAACTGAATACTGAGAGAGGGGTCTTATTTTTTGCAAATTATCAATTTAGATTCTGAGACTTAAGCCAAAAGGAAAGTCTAACCTTGTCATAGCATGTCTGAGCCCCTACCTCCCGATTCATGTACAAATCAATCCTCTGGACCACTCTCAGAAGTAGCCAGGACTAATAAATTCTCAGTCTATACCAAACTCATATTATTTATTTAGAAAGCAATTGACCCCTTCAAACTTAAAACTGGTCTTTCAATAATTTATCACTAAGTCATCTGTGCCTCAAAACAGCATAATGTAAGCTCGAATTCCTGTCTTAATAACCATTGAAGGCTTCAAATTTGGCAATAACAGATTTATTTACCTTTTCTTATGATTTTAGTGTTCCCCATAAGCTCATGTATTAGATTTTGTCTCCACCAGGTGGCACTTTTTCGGAAGGTTGCCAAACTTGGTTGAAAGCTCTGCGTCACTGGGGTCAGGGTCTTTGCCGGCCTAGCATGCTTCTCCTTTCCGGGCAGGCTTTGCGTCTTATAGCTGTTGCTCTCCTGAGTCCATGAAACATCTTAAGATTTGAGATCTTGAGAAATAACAAACCTTTCTCTTCTCTCTTAAGTCACCTTTGCCACAGTGATGAGAAACATGCAGCCTCAGTTTGTTGAGCTGTGCTCAATAGTCAGAACCTGTGGCCACGTCGGTGTCTCTCATCTCATGCACTTCACAAGATATTCTTTATCAGGGAGCTTATGTGGCAATGTGGAATTTAAGCTTTCCTAGGGTGCACTCTCTGGCATGATGCTTCTTCCAGATCGCTTCCCCTTACTAGACCTTGTGGCTCTGCTGCCAATGAAGTTCTCCACAGAGGGCCGAATGCCAACATACTTTAATAAAATGTCTCAGTTATATCAATGTTGACACAAGGTAACTCCCACAGGTGGCCTATTGCTTCTTCAGAGGTAGGGCTGTTTCTTTTTTTTTAATTGATTTTTATTGAGCTCTGCATTTTTCTCTGCTCTCCTCCCTGCCTCTCCCCTCCCCTTCAACCCTCTCCCAAGGTCCACATGCTTCCAATTTACTCAGGAGATCTTGTCTTTTTCTACTTCCCATGTAGATTAGATCCATGTATGTCTCTCTTAGAGTCTTCATTGCTGTCTAGGTTCTCTGGGATTGTGATTTGTAGGCTGGTTTCCTTTGCTTTATCTTTAGTTGGTATTATGGTATTATGTTATTATTGGTATGGTAGGGCTGTTTCTAAGGACACAGGCCCTCTACATGTGTACATTATGTTTTAAGCATAAAAATATCGAGAATCATTAAAATTTGAGTAGAAGGGAAAGAGAATTGGCTAAGCAGTTAAACACACTTGTTGCTCTTCCAGAGGACCCAAATTCGGTTCCTAGCATCCAAGTTGGGTGGCATACAACCTTCTGGAATTCCAGTTCCAGAGGATCCAATTTACTCTTCTGGCCTCTGTGCACCAATCACACATGTGGCACAACACACAAAAGGCACGTGTATAATAATAAATAAATATCAATTTAAATTAGTTAAGAGACCCTAAACCTCACGTAATCCAGGCCACCCTTGGTTGGTCAGATTTCCATGGCAGATTACAGGATGAAAAGCCATGGCTATTGCTAGGATATTTCCTGGAACTAGAACAAAGGATGAAGGAAAAAATACTTTAAAGAAGAAAACAAACAAACAAAAAAACAAAGAAAACATTCTGCTAGTCTCAGCAATTTAAAACAAAAGCGTAGTGTATGAGGAAATAACTGAATGGTTAGCAGTGGCTTGCTCTGCATACCCAAAGGTGAGGACCAGAGTTCAAATCCCCTGCACCCACATGAAAAGTGAGGCCTGACTCGCACAGCTGTTATCCCAGCAGCACAGAATGGAGACAGGTGCACACTGAAAACTTGCCTGACAGCTGCAGAGGCGGTGTGCATCCTAGTGCAGCCCAGCTTCCAGTTCAGTGCAATAATCAGTCCCAAAGCAATGACATGACAGGCAGTAGAGGAACCCACCGGAAGTCCCACTCTAGCGTCTGCAGGCATGCATGCAGCAGCAAATTCGAGACCACACAACACACATACATACTCAAAGATAAAAAAGCAAACCACACAGAATAATCCACTTCTTGTGTGGCCAAATGATCATTTTAAAAAATTATCCCATCAGAAAAAAAAAATCACCTTGTTATCCAATGAACTTAAAGTCAAGAACTACATTTCAGGTGAATTAAAAATCCACAGGCACAATCTCACTGAAGAGCTCTTTCTCCCCTTTTCTCTATAAACTCCTCTTCTCTTCCTGTGTGCCTGCAAGCAACAGTTCTACCTTATGTAATTATATGTGTCTATGCATATCTAGACAGACAGACAGACAGGCAGACACAATTTAATATTATACACATCAATGGCAAGTCACTAGCATATATATTCGCTTTTTTGGTTTTTGAAAGATACATGATGACTTTAATTTATGTGAAGCAAAACAGCTCTGAAGTCAATGCCAGCATCATGCATTCTTGGTTGCACACATGCCAGTGGCTCCAGCTCTCCACTGTTGGAGCAGACATATATATGTGGAAATTGCTGGCACCGTAAGAAGCACATTCACAGATATGTGTCCTGTAAACTGTGACCATTTTTCTTAATTCGCTAGCTGTTGCTACTTTGCATTTCCAAATCATGATCTCAGTGTTCATTTCCATCAGCAATTTGTGAATTACCATTTTTACTCCTCCTCCTATGTTTGGATTCTTTTTTCCTCATGCTTACTTTTCACCAATATAAATCGATCCAATGTCATCATGTTGCCTTTGGGATTGCATTTTGTGGCTCTCTTAAAGGTGCCAGGCACAGTCACCACCATCAGGTGTCTGTTCTGTGCCTGGGGCTTCTGTCAGTCAACAAAGCATTTCTCTCTCCTTTCCTCACCTTCTCCTGGCTTGTTTCTGTCATCTGTTTCAACTTTCAGAGACTTTCCTTTATCCTTGGATCTTCCTGAATTTCATTAGCTCTCAACTTGGTCTGGCAAAGTTTTGTAACTTTTTATTTGGTTAGAAACATTCCGTTATGCTCAAAACCTTTTTTCTTTCTAAATCTACAAATGTCTTCTTCTGTGTTTCTCTCTAACGATTACGATGGATTATGTTTTCACATTGAAGATTTTAAAATATGTGACTTTTATTTTGGGATTAGAGGAGCAAGAAGATTTAATTCTAACAACCTGAGGGGCAGACAAAAGAGAAGTTGTAAAAATAGAAGGTGTACTTATCGGTTTTCAGCAGGACGAGGAAGAGGAAGGGTGTGAAAATGACTAACATCCAGTATGTATGTATGTATGTGTTTATGTATGTATGTATGTATAAAACTGTCAACAGAAAAAATTAAGTTATAAAAGGAATTAAATGTTGTAACATCCAAAGGGATGGAGTTGCTTTAATTTTGTATTTGCCTTGTCTTTGATAATTTCTTATTTCCTTTATATATCACAGGCCCTAAAGCAGGTGACGTGTCCTGGGCCAGTTTCAGAAATCCTCCAGGTGAAAAGAATGCATATTCATTTGTGTCAAGAAAAACAAAACTTACATATTTAACTTTTTTTATTATCCTTTGAGTCCTTCACATCATGAAGAAAACAAAATTTTAATTTAAAAAAGACACTTGCTTCTCAGTGTGTCTACCAACTAGAAGTTTCTCTGCTTGATTATGGATTTCTGTTTGTCTCAGTTAGAGTTTCTATTGCTTCAATGAAAAACGAGTTGGGAAAGAAAGTGTTTATTTGACTTACACTTCCATACCGCTGTTCATCACTGAAAGAATCAGGACAGAGACTCAAACAGGGCAGGAACCTAGAGTTAGGAGATGATGTAGAGACCATGGAGGAGTGCTGTTTACTGGCTTGCTCCCCCATGGCTTTCTCAGTCTGTAATTTTATAGAACCAAAAACCACCAGCTGGGGTATAGCATCCCTGTAATGGGCTGAACCCTCCACCATTAATCACTAGTTAAGATAATGCCCTACAGGCTTGCCTGTAACCCAATCTTATGGAGGCATTTTCTCAACTAAGTCTTCCTGATGACTCTAGATTGTTTAAAGTTGACATAAAACTAGCCAATATACTGTGGTATTTTGGACATTTAAGATTCACACAATAGAATTGTAAATTTCTTAAAATTCTTATAATTTTGGATGGATATATCTATAGCTACACTTATCTACATCTCCATCTTCTATCTATCATCATCTATCAATCATCTATCTACCTATCATCTATCTATCTATCTATCTATCTATCTATCTATCTATCTATCTATCTATCTATCTATCTATCTATCATCTATCTACCTACTTACCTACCTATCATCATGTATCATCTATCTATCTATCTATCTATCTATCTATCTATCTATCTATCTATCTATCTA
>JABTXL010006712.1:2227626-2246789 GCA_025134845.1 Neodon shergylaensis
CTATCTATCTATCTATCTATCTATCTATCTATCTATCTATCTATCTAATCTATCTATCCATTCATCTATCATCTATCTATCTACCAACCTACCTATTCTATTGCCTACTTGCAAGTTTTGTGTTCACATACTTTTTATTGAATATCTGTATTAGTGAATTCTATCTTAAGTTCAAGCTTTTTGGTTACGATTTTGCTAAACCAGCTTACTTCAGGTTGGTACATGCTCTGACTTGAACATTTATTTTTTTATTTGTTATTTGTATTTTTGGGGTTTTGAGTGCTTGGACTGTTTGATGCAGTGAGATTAGTCTGTTGACTTTTATTGTGGAGGTTTCTACATTCTCTATTTCCCTAGTTTCTTTTCCTTGTGATGTTTTATGTTCTTTCTTTTATTGAAATGATAACCTTTTCCTCTTGACTTCGTTCATCCTGAGTATGTTTAAAGGAAATGGGCCTTGTCTGTATCCTTGTAGAATTACTCATACATTCCTAACATGTATATGTAATCACAACTTTTCCAACAAGATTTGCATATCTTTTTAATTTTCTTTCCTACTTATAGTGTGGCTTTAGAATATTTACAGACTCTGGAGATGGTCCCATGACATCACTCCCTGTGGCTTCTCTGAAATGCACTTTCCTTTCCCCAGTTAATGACAGCCAGAATACACCAGAAATGTTCCCTGGTTTTCTACCATGCAAGAGTCCCATGGCTCTGCAGTCTCCAGGATTTCTGGTATGCTCAGGTGATGGAGTTGGAACCCATGATTTCTATTAACTTCTACCTGGAGTTTCATCTCATCTCTGATTCTGTAGAGTGCTCTGCCACCAGGTCAAGACATGGAGCTCTCTTTCCTGAGAAGTGAGTACTCCAGCCAACCTGGAGACTTCTGGCACTGAGTCTGTGAAGACCACACATGCCAAAACATATGGCCTTAGGCCTCTGGAGCCCATAAGTACGCTAGTATCTCAGGCCCAAGGCCAAGCCACAGAATTACAGGAAAACCTTGTTCTGTTCCCCCGAAAGTAGCTAAGCTCCAAGATCATCTGTGAAGTGAGGGTTTAGGGAAAACAGCTGTAAGTTTTCAGTTTTACTCTAGAAAAAGATCTGAAAGAAGGAATAGAGGTGATTTTAAAAGAGGCATAGAGACGATTTCATATATATATATATATATATATATATATATATATATATATGCTGAATCCTAGGTTTTAATAACATGGGCTACTTACCCAAAATCAGAAACCCTATTAAAAATACAACAGCAAGGATGGAAAACAGAAAGAAAATGAGAAGCAGAAGGAAGGAACGGAGAGAGGGAGGGAGGAAACGAGGGAGGGAGGGATTGAGAAGAACATGAATGAGGAAGAGGATCCACAGGAATAAGAAGGGAAGAGAAGACAGTAGAGGTTGAATATCATTAAAAATGCATGATGCACATGCACAAACACATCCTAATAAACCCATTAGCATGAATAATTAATATGTTCTGATACTAAGGAGAGAGAACTGAAAGTACACTGGCATTCATTATGACATGCCTGTACCTGTGTGTCCCTAAACTTTGTTCTTACTTTCTCCTCCTCAACTGACCCCCCCACCATCTCTCAAACTACAGAAGCCTACACAAGCTCATTCTGCATATCAGCATCTAAAGCAGACATCGGTGTTTCTGGAGACGCCGCAGGTAAGTTTCAACACCTTCTTCTGTGCCTTACGATGCAAAAGTGAGTTTTTCCAGGACAGCTCTTAAGTGGTGTTGCACAGGTGTGTTGTTTCAGGAGTGATGGCACCTTGCCTTTTTTCATTCACCTCATATTTTAGAAAATAGACTTAAAGTCCTGCAGTCATCATACATGCTGAGGGAGGTTGAGGCAGCCTCTCTCCCTTGCATGTGGATTTCCACAATGAATGCAATTATTTTTGTTGGTTTTAAATGACCTAGTCTTGTCCTGCCTCAGACCTATTGTACCTCTAATAATCCCTGCAGTTTAACAGAGGTCAGTGCATCTGTCAGGAAATCCTGGGATAGGGCTACTTCCCCCTGTGTCATAGCTCTTACTCCCCCGGGTCTGAGCTTGAGAGGCTTGCTCTGTATCACAGCTGGACCCTTTCTGTTGCTTCTGGATTCCCTGAGGCCATTGGTTACTCACCTTTCCTGGGGAGTACACATAAAAACATTCTGAATTCCACATCATTTCTGTTCCTCTTTCCTAGAGAGCACAGAACCATTTTTGTTTATGTTGGTGGGTGCAAGCCTTCCCTTCCCATTGCCCAGCGCAATACACCAGACCTTAACTCATGGCTCAAGCATTAAAAGTGTCACTGATTTCTGCTTCAGATTAACTCTATATGAATCAGAGAGTTTAAAGTTCTGCTCCAAAACAGCCCTAGGCAGTGACTTGAGATTGACTGTCAACATTGTGTGTTATGTTTACCTAACAAGTCTCAGTAATTCTAAAAATCATACAACCAGCCCCAAGAGAAAATTTCCTAATCGTGAAGGTACTAGAGTTTTCATCAGAGAGAACCTGAAATTTCATCATCTTAATTGAAAAGGAAATTAAGAGTTCTAACACATGGAACAATTGGGCAGTGGAGTCAGGCTGAAGCTGGTTCTGCTGTGGAAACGTGGCCAAGCTTATGTACCTGGGCAAAAACAGTCACATCTTTTGCAGTAAAACAGGAAATGTATTGCACCCATCCTATCGCGGTGTTGTGAGACACCATGGTAGTATAAATGGTGAAATATTAATATATCTTCAAATCAACAACTATGTTAAAATATAAATACACAAGGATTTTCAGGATGCATAATAAAATAAGATGAAGAGGCAGACTTTAAAATTAGATAGGAGCTGGAGAGATGGCTCAGCAGTTAGAAGTACTTGCTGTTCTTGCAGAGGTCCCAGGCTTGGATCGCAGTATCCATATTGGGTAGCTCACAACCTCCTGTAACCACACTTCCATGGGATGAGGAAACTTCTGGCTTAGCTGGGTATTACATGCACATGAGGTACATACAAAGAAACAGGTACATACAAATGCACATAAATAAAATTTGAAAATTATAAAGAGGGATATATATCCACATAGTGCATGAAATTTCTATTAAATTTAAAATGACATGATACTCTTTCTCCCACCTAACAAGTTTTCTTCCATAATGGCTCCTATTTCTATGATTTTAAACTTCCCTGTCAAAACAGCCTAAAATACTTAAAAGGGATAATACTATACCTAGTTAAAAGTATCATGTTTCTTCTATATGCATTCCCAGTGTTTTTATACTTGAATGTATATTAATTTCTCACTTGGTATCCCTAGAAATTGCAGATAGCTTGTGCCCCTGTCTGTATCAGCTAAGGGAGAGATTTAGCCTTTTGAGCACACTGGGCATCATCTCCCAGCAGGTCAAGATGCAGGGAGGCTGTGTACTGAAGAAGGGAATTCCCTGCCTAGGAGTCCTGGTGACAGAACGCTGCCATTGCATTTGCCATGTATGCTCTTCTGTCACCGTTGCCACTATATGCCCTCACAGGATGGTCACTTCCTTTGATTAGACTTCATAGGTAAATCCTGGGATGTTCAAACCATCAAAATTGGAGTTCTTACTCAAAGGTAGTCTCCCAAGTCACACATCCATGCCTAGACTTGCAGAATACACTCTGGAATTTCCTTGCATAGCTCTTTCAAAAGCCAGTCAGCATCATTTTCCAAGCACCAGAAACATGCAGTCTAGTGTATAATGGGGGTCGCTTTGGGATAAAAAAAAAATCACTGCACATATGCTCAGAACACTAGATTTGGTTTTTAGCAACGTTGAGCTGCATTGGTAACGAGATGCAGCCCTTAACACTGGACACATTTAATTATAAATTAATTTTCCTCCTGTGTAAATTTTCCCCACACAGCGGTTATGCCTGAATGGACATGACCACTAATTAGGATATTCAATTCTATCTAGGAGACAAATGAAATTACTTGCTGAATTGTGGAATAAAATAACAATAAGTACACAACTACCAACATGAGCAAAGACTACAGAGTTTAAGGTGATCATGTAGCAAACCCTCCTGCATTCTAAAATTTGGGCAGGAAGTCCATAGCTTTTCAGATCTTCGTGCTGTAGTCTGATGTCCTGAACATGATTTGTGGGATATTTTATCTAAAATCTGCCTGTTCCTGGTGTTGCTACATATATTGCTATATGATGTCAGTGCAGTTTGCTTTATTATTTTGAAATTTATATGTATGGGTACTGTGTATGTGTGTGAGTATGTGTGTGTGAGTGTGTGTGTGTGTGTGTACCATATGCAGGTAATGCCTGTAGATTCCACAAGAGGGCAGTGGATCCCCTGGGACTGGAGCTCCAAATGGTTGCCAGTTGCTATGTGAGTGCTGGGAATCAAACCCAAGTCCTCTAGAGGAGCAGTCAGTACACTTAGTCATTGAGCCATTTCTCCAGCATCTATAGGCTGAATTTTTTTATGACATGCACTCCTCTGTGACAGGAAACTGCATTCTGAATCAAATGAAATAATGTTTTATACATTAGTCTTTTTATCTTTAATAATGGAGTCTTTTGGATTCCTCTCTTTTTACAAGATACTCAAAAAGTTTCTCATGGTGACAATGTGAAGAAAAGATGGACTCTGGATTAAAAGTTCCCCAAAGAAATGAATCACCTATTTTAAGGTCTTATTGGAAGTAGAAGATTATCTTTGTCACCTGATTTACCAGTTGTCTTTGGCTGTCTCTAGTAAGTCTTAGCACTAATTTGCAAAGTTTTCTTCCCAGATGGTATTCTATCCCATCTCATGGAGGTAGTCAGACATGTGCATGCATAAATAATAGTCCTGGTACGGAAGGCCACCATGCCAAAATAGAGATTTAAATACAAGTAACATATGCAATAGCCATAGAAATTTATGTCTGGTGATGTGCACCTGATGGGAACTAATCCCTGAATAAATACAAGTTGTTGACAGTGGTATTACAAGGGATGGAAGGTAGAAAATAAAGGACTTAGATGAGGTACTGGCTTTCTGATCCCATGAATTAAGATAATAATATTGTAACTCTCCATGCTCACCAACACCACAAGAAGCTGTTCTGTATGCACTCATGATTTACCAAGCTCTCGGGGTCCTGTTCCATCCTGATGATGCACTGAGGTATAGGTAGGTGTGTGTGTGTACCTCTGTATATATACATGAATACGAGGACATTGAATGTGCACAAGGTAGATCATGTGTTCAGCTTCATCACAAGTACAAATGAGGCTAATGAAAGATCGTCCTCTCTGTCTTTCAGGGAGGGTTCAGGGCCAGCCTTGTCAGCAATTACCTTCATTAGAGCCAGTGGGGAAGAGTGCCATGGCTGGAATCCAGAGCGACCTGCAGGCTTGGAGTGCTTAAATTTAATGCAGACCATATTTTAGGCTGTTTCAGGCATTTTTTCTTATTTTTAATGGACACTTCATTTCTAAGAGCACCTCTCTAATCACATACAGTTTTTCTTTTTGAAAAAAAAAAGGCTTTATGCACTAAGGTTAATTAAAATATTATTAGATCATTTGAAATACTTCCTCTCCTAATAATAAGAAAGTTGGACTCAACTTGGGTTTATGTTTGACCATCTTTCATGCAGTACTAGATTGGGTGAACAATGCAAACTTTGCAGCTTATCATAAATAATAAATATTTTAAGGGTTGCATTTGAGATGTATTTAAGCAAGAAATGATTCTTAAGATGTTCTGTCTGTATCAAATTCTGAAAGTGAACATAGCCCTGAGCTTGCAATAGGATGTTATTGGCATTAAGGAAATAAAATCCTATACACAAAGACGCATTGACGACAAGACTTCTTTATCAGCTCCACGTACAATTTCATTTTGAAGTAGGCAAGTTAAGTGTTCATCAAAAAAAAGTTTCATGGTCAATTATGAGAAAAAGTCTCCAAATGATTTCTGAAATCACTTCATATATTTGACAGTTTATGTTTGTTTAAAATACAGCAAATAACAAATGTCTGGAAGCTTTTCATCACACATGAGTTTGTGTTTCAATTATATTTAGTGAGGGTTAAATTAAGGGACCTGGGGTGATGACTCAGTTAGTAAGAAACTTGCCATATAAGGAGGAGGACATAATTTCACAGTCCAGAAGCCATGTGAAAAGCCAGACATGGTGTTCTGCTTTGGAATAGAATCTCGGGGAGTTGGAGACAGGATGATTTCTGATGGTCACTTTCCAATCTGTGTAGCGGATGTAGCAAGCTCCAGGGTCAATGAGGGACTCTGACTCAAAAATTAAGGTGGGGAATAATTGTTGATGGCAGCTAATGTTGATTTAGGACCTCTACATGTGCGTGCATACATTCCTATACCTCTGCATCCATGCATGCGCGAACAAGTACACACAGAATTAAATTAAACGTACTCCAGTTGATTTCACACTCCCTGTTACAGGTCATGGCAAATTTCAGCTCTGCTTGTCCGTATTCATTTCACATCACATCTAATTATCAAATGTACACGATTTCACTTTCATAATTTCCTAGCTTATAGTAGCCAGACATTTTCCTCGTTTATTCAAGGAGGGCATCCAGGGTTCTAAGTGCTTCAGGATGAGCTTCCTCTAACCTCATTCCACCACAGCATAGAGTCCTGACACTGATAGTCACCTGGAGCCCACTGAGGCTCATGTAACCTCGTGTCCTTTCTCCTCACCGTGCAGCAAACACAACCCAGAACACATTTTTTTCTTTTGCATGGAGGGCTAGAAATACCCTTTTAAGCGGCTTCATGCTATGAGCTTTGAGGTAATCAAAATTTGTATTAGTGTTTTATCCAGTCTACTTATCAATAATACCTCTGAGGTTTTTTTTATTTAAAGTAAATTGACAAACATTGGTGTTTATTTGAAAAGCATTGTAATTTCAGTATTTTCAACAAAGGCAAGCAAATTCAGAGTTGGTGCATACATTCCAACCCTGTCACAGTACCTATGTTAAGCAACATGGCTGCCATGTCACTCATAACCCTTACTTGTTATTATCACTCTCTCTTTTTATCCATTTGCTCTATGCCTTCCTTTGCAGAGTCTTTTCAACATGAGCTCCAAGCTCACCGAAAACTCCATTATAACTGCTTGCTGTTGGGCATCCTCAATGAAGATCTGTAATTAATGGTTTCCTTTCTACCAGCAGAACCCAGCCACACTGCTGAACACTCAAACTTGTGCCCCAATGGAGCTGGACACTGGTCCCTCCTCAACCCTTGCCTCAGTTGCTCTGATACAGTCTCAGAGAACATGACACTGCCCATATGATTCCCATTCTCTGTATTTTTTAATTGAAAATAGATTCTCATACAATACATCCTAACTACAGTTTCCTCTCCCTGTACTCCTCCTAGCTCTGCCTCCATCTTCCCTCTCCCACAGATCAACACCCCCTCCGTTTTCTCTTCAGAAAAGAGCAAACCTCCAAGAGATAACTGTAAAACAGGATAAAATAAGACAAAGTGAATGCCCTCATATCTAAGAAGGGGCCGTTTGAGGTGTGAACAGCCCCAATTATTTCTGCCTGTGAGGACAAGCCTACTTCTGAGGATATCTTCCACTGCAATTGGGCTTTGCATGCATAGGGACCATGGGATTCGACAGTGAGATTCCTCCATCCTGGACCAACATCATGGGAGTCACACAAGAAGGTCACATTTTTAAGAGAGAAAAAAAGGGCTGTATTGAGAAAACAGGGATGGAGGCATGACCCACGAAGTTCCTCCTGACATCCACCAGGTGCTGGAATAGTCAAGATGATACAGAACCATCTTCAGCTTCACTTTCTAACAGTCAAGAAACCCGTGAATGCCCTGGTATTTCCAGAGCATTTTATTTTCATCCTAATATTTATTTAATTTATAAACATGTTCTTTTTTTCCCTCTGGTTTTCCAATACAGAGTTTCTCTGTAGCTTTGGAGCCTGTACTGGAACTAGATCTTGTAGACCAGGTTGGCTTTGAACTCACAGAGATCTGCCTGCTTCTGCCCCACAATTGCTGGCATTAAAGATGTGTGCCACCACCACCAGGCTTATAAGCATGTTCTTAAATAGAGCACATTTTTATAAAACTTTTTCAGGGAATGTGGATTCTACTTCCTCTCTGGGGGAATGTATGGGGCGGGCAAAGCAGCCCAGTGTGCTTTCTCCAAAGATGCCTGTGGGGGTCAGAATGCCCTAGCACACTGCAGGAGCCAAAGGAAAATAACAGTCTTGGGACACCCAAGGAATCATCTGCCACCTGGTTTAGTCACAATGTGTTTTGTTTCTCAATTTTCTGAGAGTTAGTATCGTTTAAAATTCAGTGACTTCCTAGTTATGTGCCCACGATCAAGTTACCCAAGCTTCCATTTATAAACTGAGGATTTCAACTCTCATTTAAAAATTAAAAAAAAAAATTTAAAGAGGAATCTTAAAATTTTCAAAGGTTTAAAGAGGAAAATTAGGTTATTTGAAATACTCAGTGCCCCCATTTAATCAAATCCCTCTACATAAATACCCAAACTCAGAGTATAGCACATAAGAAGTGGTTAAGTTCCTGCACCTGGAAGCCAAAGGGCTCAGATTTGCTGAGCAGTCCATTATCCTGCGCCAGGCATGGTGGCTGCGTCAGGAGGTGAGGATTCAACCACCAAGCCTGGTGATCTACAAGCAGGGAACAGAATTCCACGAGTGCCCAGCTAACAACCCGTTCATGTGTAGGAACAAAACACAAGACACTTTTCCTATGTAAACTCCACACAGCCGAGTGTGTGCCTGTGCTTTGTCATGAAAATCAAAGTTAGTAAGTACGTCAGAAAATACGGGCAACACACTCAGATATATTTGCACTCAGTGGCTTAAATTCCTGGCCACAGTGCTCCATCCCCCCCCCCAACCCATCTACACCTGGGAGAGGAGTCAGGCCGGTTAGAAACAGGTGGGCACCATCTCCATCATTCCTAAGCAGGGCTCCTTTGAGCTGTGCTTTGTTTGTCTTCATTAGGATTCCAAGCGACACCTTCTGTCTCCATAGCCTGTGCTGTAACTGCACAGCCAGGAGGAGCACAGGGGCAGCGCAGTTAGATGGAATCCGTTCAAACTGCCTGTCGGAGACAATGCTAGCAATTTTATTTGTGGTCTATTAGGGAAATGGAAGCACTAACTCATTTCACAGAAGACCCTGACAGCTGTCAGATGGTTGAGAGTGTAACCGTACGTATCACAAAGAGGCTCGACCAAGGAGGTGCTTTTCCCTGGTGTGGTCTCAGATTTTAACATGCCCCATGTCCTTTGGAATCTGTGCCAGGAATCTGGGCACATATGCCCTTGGCTGGTACCATCAGAATAATACAAAGTATGTATAGCTTGGGTCTCAACTGTCAATCCACTACATTCAAGGTGGCAGGATTTAGGGAAATAGAGTGACCAATAAATGCCCTATAAAACTTGACCCCTGTACCACCAGGTAATAACTATTCCATCATGTTCCCCACATCCCTATTGAAAAGTCTTTTACTCTCCATTCTCTGCACAGTGATGAGGTAGAAGAAAGGAATTTTATCACTCTGAAAAAGTTTATTTTCTTTTTCTTTTCATGTATATGTATATGTGCAAGAATGTATGCATGCACACACATGCTCCCATGAAGGCTGAGGTAATGTGGAGAGCCTTCCTGGATCTATCCAAAGATCTGTCTTTTTGAAGTAGGGTCTTTCACACAACCCCAATGTCACCAATTCTAGTGTCCCTTGTTAACTTCCTGGGGCTCTCCTGTCTCTACCCTGTGAAGCTGGAATGACAGATGTGCTGCCCTGCATTTTTGCCATTTATGTGGATTCTGAGGATCTAAATTATGTCCCTCTTGCTTACGTGTAAGCACTGTAAGTAGTGACACAGCTCCCCAGAGCCCTATGAAGTTTAAGGAGCCATTTGAGCCTACAAAACCAATGTGATGATATGATTCTGTGGGTGGTCAACATGATTCTGAAGGGAAAATACAAGAGTGAGCCAGTCGGGAGACTTGAGTTAGGGATTCGAGGTAGGTACAAAGAATCCTGCTCATCTTCCCTCCACAGACCTCAGTGGAAGATTCTGAACAGGGTCTGGAATCCGAGTAACACCAAGGGAACTGTCCATTGTCCAGTGAAATAAGAAAAAAAAGTTGATTCACTCAAACTCCTGAGCCATCTGGTGTTTGAAGACGGGGACTAACAAAGCTGACTGACATGCTATCAACAGAGTGGAAGATGCCTCTCCTCTGAAAATTCAGGGGGGCTCCTGAGTATCAAGAGGAGCTGAGGTCAAATGAAAAGGCAAGGGACTTCCAAGATCCCAGTTATAGGAGGAGGGACCGTCAGATTGTTGTTGTTTCAAGGGTGTGGCCCCTGGTAGGTGGTCAACGCTCCAGTAGATGTCTCTACATCCATTTGCATATTGGCAAAGATAACTGAACTCAATGGGTGTTGGTGGAGGCTGCTTGTTTGTTTTCTGGCTGCCCAGACTTGAAATAACCACACAGAAACTATATTAATTAAAACACTGCTTGCCCAATCACTTAAGCATATTGGTAGATAGTTCTTATATCTTAAACTAACCCATTTCTATTATTTATATTTTACCATGAGGCTTGTGGTTCACTGGCAAGATTCCAGCTGGCTGCTTGTGTCTCTCTTCTCTGGTGGCTACATGGCATCTTTCTGACTTCCTCTATTCTTTCCTCCTCTATCTGCTTGGAATTTTTGCCTTGCTCTATTCTGCTAAGCCACTGACCTAAACAGCTTTATTCATTAACCAATAAAAGCAACACATAAACAGACAACTTCAAACACCAAATGGGTTATTTTTTAATGGCAAGAGAGTAGGCTGGGTGGGGAACATGAGGGGACCCTGGGAGGAACTGCAAGGTGTGAGATAAGGGTAGGTATGATCAAAATGTATCACATACATGTATGAAAACTGTCAAAGAATAAGTTAAAAATATGTCTTAAGAAAATCAGCAAAGTCAAACAGAGGAGATGAACATCTCACTTCCCAGGGAAGAGAGCAGGGTCTATTATCAAGAGTAACTATGTGGCCATGGCACCTGCCTTCATACATATGATTTTATGTGGGCACCTCCTTCATCTAGAAATATCCAAATATCAGCTGTGGTCGCTTTCCAGTCAAGGACAGCTTCAATGGATGGAAACAACCCCAAGGAGCTGAGAAACAAGGCCATGTCTTCTCTGGCCTGGGCATGGACAGTCTAAGTCTTTCCTATAGGTGGATGCCAGAATAGCGGGGAAACTCCTTCTGCTTCAGAGACAGTACATGCTCAGTTGCAGCCGTGTAAGGACGGAATGAGAATTAATGAGCCCATGATTCATGTATCCAAGATTTCCTTATAAAATGAGAAGAGTGACCACATCCTTTCTGTCCCCCATCTCCACCGTGTGGCATACGGGAGGGCTCTGAATGAGTGTGCAGCCTCACAAACTGAAGACTCCGATCGAGAGCGTTGCATCCCTACCGCACTAAGACAGACAACACGGCCCGTGTTGAAATGCCTTCAGCTTCCAGTTTGTTTCCCTCCCACGCCCGGCAGAGCCGCAGGACGTGCAACTGTCCCACTCACCAGCTGTCTGGGCTCTTGCCCAAGCTCCTCCCCAAATGCAGCTTTTCGTTCCAGCATTCTAATATTTAAAAAACAGGTTTTTAGAAAAATATATGTCTGCTTGGAAAACAAAAACCTAAGCTGAGGATGTATTTGATCTAAATGACAACCAAAGCTGTATCAGGAACAGACAATATATGTTGCAAGTTAAACCACATAGAGCAGTGATTTCCCTTCCTCTTCCCCAAGGGTGTGAAAGAGGAATATGTTCACATCTGAAAACTCACACTTAATATCTGCAAAAAAGCTCTTAAAATAAACTCTGAGGCTGCCTGGAAAATCCTGAACCTTGCATAGCTCAAGATTGAAGCATTTTAACTTGTTCAGATTCCCATGATCATAACTTTTCCTGGTGCTGGGAGTTACATCTAGAACTTTGTATATGCTAGGAATGCATTTTACCATTGATCCATATCCCTATCTGACATTATTAGCTTTTAAGGAATAAATCTGGTGAATTAAGATAGCTGCAAAAATTTCTTTTTTTTAATATTTATTTATTTATTATGTATACAATGTTCTGTCTGTGTGTATGCCTGCAGACCAGAAGAGGGCACCAGACCTCATTACAGATGGTTGTGAGCCACCATGTGGTTGCTGGGAATTGAACTCAGGACCTTTGGAAGAGCAGGCAATGCTCTTAACCACTGAGCCATCTCTCCAGCCCCCAGCTGCAAAAATTTCTATGGAGGTAAAATTTCACCCCATGTTCTCACTGTTCTGATCAATATTTGGACACAGTTGACAAAATTTCCTATTGAGATTTAGGTTAGCCCTAAGTATTGAGAATTAAAATGAAATAACCAAACATGAAAGGTATACACACAAACTTCCAGTGCAACTCCACGTGGGACTCTTTAGAGTGCTACAAGAGAATCAGTGTTTTATCTGGGAAAAGCCCAACCTACCCCAATGTGTCATCTCTCAGCATGTGAGCCACAGAGAGCTCACCCCACACCTGGTGTCAAATGAGATCCCTAGTGGTCATTCCCCTGTTGTATTTAAGCAGAAAACAGAGAAAATAAAATGGAGGGGGGACCCTAATAGGCATGAATAATGTTCAAAAGAGCAAGCCTGAAGAATATGCATGCGAAGCCCAGTGATGCCAAACCCCAAGTTTCATGATTAATTGTGCAAACAAGGGCATACACTAGGGGGGAAAGCACAAACAGAAGTGCTAACCAAACCTCTATGGACTGAGATAAAGATTCTGTAGCTGAGAGAGATGTTTTGATTGCTCTTTAGTTAGATGTACATTTGATGTGGAATTTACCAGGGCCAGATGGTAATACACACATTAGAATGCCCATGTCTAACTATGGTTATCAGCTTCATTATATTTAACATAATATGAACACGTTTAACCAAAAACCTGCTAAAGAGGAGAGGCTTCAAATTATCATGAAAAGTACTGTGGGTTTGATTGACCTGTGAGGCTCAAGAGTTTCATCTTGATCCAATGTCTAGTACTTATTTTCAGCATGGCTGACTTGTTCTTTTTCCAGGGAACAATGACCACACCCTCTCCTCACCTGATTCCCACTCATGCCAATCTCCTGCTTGGTCTCCTATCCCCTCAACTAACCATCTCCAGCTGTAATCAAGTGTGGGTGGTCCTTCTCCTACTCTCGGAGACTTCTAGCTTACATTCCTGTGATTTTGAGAAGACATAAATGGGCAAGTCAATAGAAAAGAGCAACGGGAAACCTATATCCTCGAATCAAGATTCACAAACAAAAGCAAAGGAAACCTATCCAAGATGTACAAGATGCTGATTGATTAGGAAATAGACCATGACGCTGAGCATGCTGCGCACATGTGTTCTTTGAATTTGCTTGGAAATGTCTTTGTGGCCTTTCAAGCCATGTAAAGCCAACACAAGCATAGAGCGAGGAGATAGAGCAGAGTTCCAAGACAGCGACAACAAAGAAAACCTGAGTACAAACACAGCAGCCAGTGTTAAAGAATACCACACTCGTCTCCATGCTACATTGAATGAAGATCATCCAGGCTTCCTCGGTAGAAGTGACAGAAACAGCTAAGACAGATAGTGACCCGAGGCATGTTTTGTACACTCCCTTTACAAAGAAGGAAACCGAGGCAATAAGAGGGTTAGTAACACGTTCGGTGGCCACACTTATCATGGATGTGAAATGAGATAAAAATCCAGCCCCAAATTTCACAACCACACGCACACATTTAAATAACGAAAACAACACTTTTCATCTCTAGTGTCCAAACATCCCGAGCACACTGGGGTTTGGATGTATAAGGTTATCTAATTGCACACAGGATCTCATTAAGGATGAAGAACTTAAAACAAGATAAAAATGATGGGGACAGGGAGTCACTCCTTTCTCTGAGGCATAGAAAGCACATTTTAAATGATGTCCACTTTTAATTTTCAAATACTACCTGTGATTATGTATTGTCAGATGTTGTTCATGTGTCCGTAAAAAAGCTTGGAGCCATTTACCGGGGATAAAAACAAGTGGTTGGAGGAAAATCAACAGAAACAACAAAAGGCAAAAGTAGGGAGATGAGTGTTTACAAGGGAGCAAGTCTGAGCTATAGTCAGGATGCATATATGCTAGGTCATAAAAGAATTAGTAACAAATTGGGGCTGGAAGAAGAATGTACACCCATGCTTATTTGCTGCTGAGTGATCACTTTGAAGATGAATTTTCTCCCCAATTCCCTTGGTTTTTCCTGTTTCTTTGACACGGGTTCCTGCTATCTGTGAACACAGGTTTAGTAAGAACACACTGTTTTCTCTTAAATGAAAAAGAAATCAAATACAACACTGGTTTGGGAACTGATTAACCCAACCATTAAAAAAAGACTCTATCAAAGGACCTTTAATTACCTAGCCCCACTTTTCATTCAATTTCCAGTTAAGAGCTAGAGGTCTACAAAGAATATTAATGGTCACATCATCTTCAGGAACCTCTGGCTTCACAGCTTTCATTTCCTAACGCTGTCAATACTTGTCTTATTAGTGGTGGGGGGCTGTGCATTTACACAGGGCAAACCAAGCTCGGGCTCTCACTAATCACTCAACGATGGTTGAGATTCACAATGTAGTCATTCTGCTGAGTTTCCTGAATACGCAAGCAACCGTGTGTACTGCAGAATACTACCCATGAGAGTCCCTAGAAACAGGCTCAAAGTGCACACACATGCAGGTGTACCTTCCATGCTTCTGTGAGCAAGTCATCAAAATTCTTACCAAGCTCCTCTGATGTTGTGAACTCATAGACCCCAGGTAGATTTGCACTCAGAAGACAAAACAATTAGTTCTCTTCAAATATAGAACTTTAAGGAGCTTCTTTAAAGCTGCAGGGGTGGGGAAAGAGTGTGCAGCTGCAGCAATGGAAATAGTGTGTCTGAGAGTGCACGTATATGTGTGTGTGTGTGTTGTGTGAGTGCATGTATGCACACTCAAGAATGAGAAAATGTGTATATGTACAATGTGAGCATGTGCATTTGTGAGTAAGTGTGCATGTGTGAACTGATGCATGAGCACATGTGAGTAGAAGTGTATGTGTATATGTGTCTGTGTGATTATGAACATGCTTATTTGCAGTGTGCACACATGTGCATGTGTGTGTCCATTCACATGAGAAGACATATATGTGTACATGTGTAGATATGGATACATTAACAGAAATAAGTATGCATGTGTGTGTGATGATGGACTATTGAAACAGAGAGATTTTATAATGCAGAATTTATTCTCCCTCACCAGGTAAATGAATATGACAAACGTCTGATGCCAAAGTCCACAATAATAAATTACAGTCCACATGGGCCATTGTAGCTACGCTGATGTTAGTGATACTATTCTTTTTTTACTGTGTCATGCACAAAATAAACTGCAGTCTTAGGCACGCTTTCTTGAACTGAAGTAGGAATCATAACCACAGAAATAAGGTACAAAATAAATGACAATGATCAGACGAATTGTCGCAGGTTCACAGAGCCTGCATCAATCAATGGATATTCTGGTCTTTCACTACATATGGAACTTTTTAGAGCTTCTTAAAGTCTAAGAAATATCTTTTATTTCCACAAAGAAGCTTGCACACTCACAAAATAGAGCACAAAAGTCGTGGTTGGTAGCAGCCAGACACACGTTAGGACTCCTAAGCTAAGAAGGTTGAATAGACAGGATCTGGATCTGTTCCAGAAAGATCAGAATCATGGCCTAGGTGCCCGGAGATCACCAGTTCAGGGATGACCCCACCAGTGGCAGGTGCAGGCCCAGGGCTCAGGTTCTAGTGCTGAGGTCTACATGGATATGGTGTGACTTTCTGAAAGCATGGGATTGCACAAACTGATTTCACCGATCCCCCTTTCAATAGGTAATGTAGGAGCCTCAGGTAACCAGGAGCAATGGGTAACCAGGAGCCTGGGTAACCAGGATCCCCTCTTCTTGGGCAGCTTTCTCTTTTGTTCCTCTTCCCCTTTCTCCAACTGCCTTAAAGCTGAACATTCAGAAAGAAACATGACTTTACCTGCATCCAAGCATCATTCAGTTGTTAGGAACAATAGCCCAACAGTTAAGGTCATCATTTGTTATAAAATATTTTCTTGTTGCAATAGAATATTGACCCTGAGGTCTGTTGATTAGCACCTGTCTCAGGGGCTAAGGGCTTTAACTGAGGTCATGCCATAAATAGTTTGAAAATGCTGCTGCAGATCCTTGGATGTGTGGTACCAACGTACCTGGTGTTGAACATCCTTGTCCAAAAAACAGAGGTGTCTGCACTGCAGTGAACAAAGTTGGTGAAGGACCAGCACTAGCCACTACAGAAAAGTGACAAGGACTGTCACCAAAAAGAAGCTGGTGTGGGCTGCCACCAAGAAGACTGGTGTGATTCTCCCTCCTCCCAGCATAAGAGGAAGAGGCTGGGAGGTTCTGTCATGATCTGAACCTGGCTAATAGGCGAGCAGGCTATAGAGAGATTCTGTTGCCCCCATACATTCATAATCCTCATACAGAGCCCTCCCCAGTTCTTGTGATGATTCTTTCTTGTTCACACTCATAACCTGGGCTGGGTTGCGTAATCCTTGCACGAAGACAACCACAAGCACCGGCGTTCGCAATGAAGGAGGAATATGGAGCTTGTTAGTTTGACCAGATAGCTAGCTACTCTTTATGAATCCAGGCTGGAGGATACACAGGCAAGAAATTCTCTCTTGAGGATTTCTATACAACAGAAGGAAAGGCATGCAGGGTCAGCAGGCAAGACATAGTACAAAAAACCCAACATGCCCCCCTGAACTGGCTGCCTATTGATCCAAGAAATCACAGGGCAATGTCTTTGTAAGATGCATCTTTCTCTGACTGAGTTGAAAGCTACATGAAAATGTCGCAGCTTTGCACAGAGAGATGACTATGTAATAAGTGACCAAGTGGGTGTGAGTCCTTTTCCAGTGGATAAGGGGTTAATTTGGTGACCTGAAATAAGCCAGCTGTTCTGCAGCGATGTTTTACATCTATATTGTAGGCTATAAACACGTTTTCCCTTTAATGCATTTCAGTGGTTGTATACAACCTGTGAGTAACAGTTACCTAAACCATAGAGAAGATCAAATGTACATCCTCAACTGCCATGCTTACTAATACATTTTCAGGCTTTAAGGGAAAGGAAAATAAACCAGTTGTTAAAATTAATTTAGAATTGATATGTTATTTAAGTTCTGTTCAAATTGTGCTACCTAACACCTGCTGAGGGGCATGTGGAAGAGGGGCCATTTTGTTTCTTGAATATATTGTATCATAATCAATGAATCAAATGATATTTAACATACTCATTCCCTTACACTAATTTAGGTGATGGAAATGTTCAAAACCCACATCCCCAGCTATTTAAAACACACACTACATGTTCCTGGCTATGGCCAATCTGTCACTCAGTCAACTCATTTCTCCTGTTTCAACATCTTTCCAGTCTGGCTAACCTCTGCTCTTCATCAGAAATATCCACTGATGCTGCTTCTATGCTAAATGTCCCAAAGTAAGACTTTTAGCCTCAACTGTTAGTCCTAAGACTACAGAGAAGAAAGGCCTGAAGAGATGATGGATAAAACACCTCTATGAGATCTTGAAACTGTCACAGGGATGCAGGTGTGAGGGGAGAGAGAGGGATTCCCCTCTTCCTGCATGCATTTTGCACATACAATCAACTATTACAAAGCGAGAGACTGATACATGGGCACAATGGGATCCCTTACTGACAAAGTAACAGCCTGTATTTCACAACTCAGTGAAAAGAGCACAGCTTTTCTTTTAGGACACTTTAACAGTGTGAGCTTTCTGTTTCCAAGGACAGGGACAATACAAAGTCAGCTCACTGCTGGGGTGTTCAGGTGGGCCAGGGGTCCCCTCAGCTTCAGACTGGCTTCATTAAGACCAGATCTTCTGCAATCCTGCCTCCTTTCCATTCACACACAACCCTCAGATAAGGCCATCTGTTGTTCTCAGTTTCCTTGCATGTCTCTTCCTCACTCAGAAGGACCCTCTTATCATCTCTCCTTGTTGAGCATCTCCGTTCAGGGCTCGGCACCAGCAGGCATTTATCCCCTGAACCTTTGGACAACACTTTGGTGGATGGCAACAAAGAATGTAGAATCTCCCTAGACACGAAGGACTAAGCTCACACACTGTTTCCCTCTTGTGCTAAAGCACCTTATCTGCATGTGCTGCTCAACCTGGCCCTCTTTTTCTATAGTTTTGGGAAGAGCCCCATTTATTTCAGGCTTGCTGCTGTTGTTGTTGTGTTAATCACAGTCTAGTGCTGGAAAGCTACCAAATACCCAGAGAGAGCTCTATAAATAAGTGAGGGGGAAAACAGGGCCTCTAAAAATCCCACATTTTAAGGACTTCATATTTATTTAAGTGTATGCATATGGGTTTGTGCACCTGTGGGTGCAGTGCCCACAATGGACAGAAGAACTCCTTGCAGTGGAGTTACAGGCTTTATGAGATGTCTGATATGGGTAATAAAAACTGAACATGGGTCCTCTGCAGGAGCAGGAAGTGTTCCTCACCACTGAATCATCTCTCCATCCCTGAAAAATGAATTCTTAGGTCCCAATATCGACCTAATGAATCCTGCTCATATAGTCTCTTTATAAGCATGAACATATTGTTCAGGGATATCATATGCACACATTTGTGTTTCATACACACAATCTCATGGTTAATCACCAACAACTGGAAGATATGAAGTGTTTGGCAATTGCAGCTTCCGGCGACAGACAGAATTGTTCTTAATTCTGTTGAGACTGAGCAGCACAATGGGATTCTGAGACATGAAATCATTTTAGTTACCGCTCCATCAACTTTAAGTGATAGCAACAAGTAACTTCATTTTACTTACAGAATTCCTGTGCTGATATGATTAGAAAGCACATTATACAGACATTGGTACAGAAATCTGCCTGTCTATC
>JABTXL010006712.1:2246799-2289130 GCA_025134845.1 Neodon shergylaensis
TATATATATATATATATATATATATATATATATATATATATATATATATCTCAATATCTATAATTAGCTACTTGACTATTGATCTCTCTATGCACCATATCCCTCCGTCTGTTATCTATTTGCCATATATTTATCTGTCTGTTGTCTGGGATATATCTGTCTTGCAGTGATCATCTACTTATCTACTGACCATATATATATATATCATGAATATATTTATCAATCATCTATCTATAAACTGTTTTAATACATATTTGTAAAATAATAATCTACCTATGAACTAGATATAGCTATCATCTGTATAATAATCCTTCTTCTATCTGTGATGCTTCTTTCTCTCAACTATCTATTACCAACCTTCCTACCCATCATCTTTCTATTTTTAACCTTCATTTTTATTTATCCATTTACCTATTTGTCTATCTATCCATTATCTACATATTCATCGACCCATATGTTTATATACAAATCCACCTGTCCCTATCTACCATCTAATCATTATCTATATGATATATATCACATATAATATATGTATAGATACTTATAAACAAATACAACATGTATGCTTTTTATCTCCAAAAGACATACACTATAGCTGGTAGAAAATATCTGCTTTAATCCACAGAATCATTTAAAGACAGAAGCAAATATGATAGAATTCTTTAGAACTCAGTGTAAGTCGCGTGTGATCATGTATCTCATTAGGATTTATTAAATAGAGTTATATAAATTGTTTGGTTTGTGGATGGAGCAAATGATACATGATAAGATGAGTATTTTCAGTTATTGGCTCAATTTATTCTGTATTTACCAGTTAAAATCCCTGAATTTCTAATACAACAGTTTATAAACTCATATGCTAAGAAAACCCTAAAGCATGCCTTTGAAGAAATTCAAATACTCCACGTAGACAGCATTGGGAAGATATTTACAAATATTTTAATTGGGATTACAAAGTTAAATTCAATGAGATAATGCATTAATTGTAATACTTTAACTTATTGTTTCCACATTCATTTGTAACTTAATATCCCCACGTATGAATAATAATTTGCACAAACAATGCTTATTGAAAACTACTGCCAACAATCATGAGTTCCCTGCCCACATGAAGACCATTGCCAAGGTTATCATATTTTGAAAGATGGCTGAAGTTTGGACAGTTTTGCCTGTCCAAGCCAGTGAATGTGAATGAAAATTTTAAGTAGCAATATATTAATCCTATAGAACTTCTAGATTAGAAAAGCAGTGCTACTTTAAGGACCACAGGGGAAATTTCAATAATTGATTTAGTACTTTTATCTAAATTCAATTTCCATTAAAGGGTCTGGACAATATATTAACATTATTTTTTTTTTACTTTTTATGTTAACATTAATTAGATTGTTTCCTTCATAGAATAACCACATGTCTTGTCTCCTCAAAACAGAAATTATCTGAGTAGAAGAAAATCTAAATTATTTTTTAAAAAATATATAGACCACACTGGAAGCTGTTATAGATGTCCTCCTGGCCACAACATTGGCCCTGCTTCCTCTCCTGCAGGTATCTTTTTGCTGTCCTGTGCACAAACCTTGCCTCGATGGGTGAGAGTTGCCTCCCATCCCTGGGAACTTGAGCTATCAAGGTGGTAGGGGAGCTGTCAATGAGAACTTGGCTCTCCTCCAGGTAACTTCCCCCATCTGGGCTCTTCATTTTCTCTAGAAAGCTAACACAATTGCGTTTTTACCATAGCCTTTGGTGTACAACAGCAAGAAGTAATTGTTATATGGTTGTATTAAATATTGCTTAAAGTTGGTTTTATTGACAAGAGATGTGTATTTTCACCAAAAATTTCCTTCAGAAATAGTCTTATGATTATTGGCAATTTCTGATAAATGATTAACCATTGAAAGTCTAACTTACAAAAACACCTTCACATATGCTTTTAGGAAAGCATATTTAACAGAGCATACAGCTAAGTTGAAATAAAACTCTTTGAGTTATATTTCTGTATGAGCCTTACACAAACACGAAATCATTCCCAATAGAGACAATTCATCGATGGTTTAGAAATTGTATCATCATCCAACATGCCAGTCCCATAGCAGATCAGGAAGGTTTGGTGAACGGAGGCAGCTGCCAACCACTCAACTATAAGGATTTCTGTATCAGTTACCAGTAGCTGAGTCAAACACAGAGCACACAGATGGACTTTGTCAGGGCAGAACGAAGAATTTTCAGGGTTCCTGGACTTTGGGACCATGTTGTGCTCTCTGAACAGAAATCATCTGGAAATGTAGGAATGAGCAAGCCTCAGGGGCAGCAAACACTCACTGCTGTGGTGATTCTTTTTCTTCTATGATAAGCAAAAGACATGTGATTCCAGGCTCAAAGAAATAGGGCAGGTATAACTAAATTTTAAAGTTAATCAAACCATTGACCAAACATAAATCATCCTGCAACTGTCCAAAACTGTATTACTTCTTGACAGTCACACACTCAACAGTGCCCAACCCTTCTAGCAACTGACGCTGGTTTATATAAAAGAACAGTGAGCTCATAAACAAGTGACCAGGTCTTCACAGTGGATCAAGGCAGCTGGAATCCCAACAGCCTAGATGTAGAAAAGAGATGAAGTCAGAAAAGCCTTCAGCCAGAGCAGGCTAGTATCTTTAGCATCATTGCATGGATCAATAAAAATGAAAGGATTGATCACACTTTGCACAACTCTCCAGGGAGCAATTCTATCACAACCCATCACCTGACAACTGCATAGCAATAAAGGTAAGTTGCACAAACCAAGTATAGGCTTGAACTTTGCAGAAAGAACATGCATGCCACGGATACGCAGTATCAAAGCAAACCAGAGATTCCTTTAAAACAAACCATGTGTGTTATAGAGAGACAGCGATCAATGGCTCCAACCACAGTGTACTTTTTTTGACTCCTAGGCACCAGAGTTTACTCATGCTACAAATGATAACCCTCATGTTACACATGAAAGAAAAAGAAAAATCTCCTTGCCAAACTATATCAAACCTCTTAGACTTCGTACTTGCAAGTAGCCAGTTCAATTACCTCTATCTGACTCAGAGAAAATCAGTTCCTCTCTCAAAGTCCACTCTCATTCTGTTACGATTACACCAAGTCACCTTAACAATAATAACAACATCACAACATCTCTGAGCACAAATCTGAAACTCCACTGCTTTGTGAGAACCAAAGGAGAGCGAGGCCAAATGAACTTCTCAATTAAAATTTTCGGTTTTGACAAAAATCCCTCATTTCCGAGACCACATCACTTAAGCCCTTCTTAGCACCTGTGTGGCCAAGCAAAAGTTTTAATAGAACTCTTTAGGGTTAAAAACAAATACTTTGTAACATACCATTCTGTATGTGAACCCCTCAGACGTTACCATTGCAGTCAACAAAACAATCTGATTCATATATTCAGACCACTAAAGGAAAACTCAAGCGTGTTTTTGGGCCGGGTTCTTTGACAGTTACAGAAGACAGAGGCATATCCTTTTGTCATCATATTAAAGAACATCCCATTCCTTCCACCATGCATCCACTCTGCATCTACACCATGATCCCCCAGCAGCACCTGAGGTTATTAAGGTGCCAAGCGCAGCAATCTCCTACCTTCATACATGGCCTTGAAACCCTGTGCGCTCACTGCAAAGTCCGTGGTGAACCAGAGCGTGAGGAGAGATCCAGTGCTCACAATGGAGGAGGGCAGCTGGAATCCTGACAGCCTGAAGTTAGGAGAGAGAAGAACCATCAGAAAAACCTGCAGTTTAAACAGAAATGTATTAACATCTCTCCCACATTGGTGGGGGAAGCTAGTTTCCTGACATTCATTGATAATTTTATTTCTTTAAGAGAGCCTTTAGTATGAGCCTCCGGCTAGCCAGGAAGAAGTGGTCTTTCTTCTATCTCAGGTTTCTGACAGCTGGGATTACCTGTATGATACCATGCCCAGCTTCGATAATTCTTAACTATGCTGCCTTTATCTAAGTGAGGTCATCAAAATTTAAAGAACCATTATACACATGTTTGATGTTAATGTAAATTAAATATTAGGAAGTCCCAAATTTTTATCTAAATGACTTTTAAGAAAATTCTTTTTGGAAGAATTGATCGCCATTGTCTTCAGCGGGAAGTATAAGAACTACATAGAAGTATACAATTAAACCCATGCACACCATGTGAGACAAGAGACCCTGCACATGCTTCTGTGTCCAGTCCCATTTCCTACTCATTTGATGGCATGGGACTCCTCTAATAGGGCATCTCTTTGGTCCTACATTTATTCCAAAAAAATGGCAGCTTCTTTAGAGGAGAAACGGCATGCTTGTCATTGCACACAATGAAACTCAGTTACCTTCCTGAGAGGTCACATCATTGATCTTAGCGTTTATTTTTTATGATAAATCTTCTGGTTTGTAAGAAACATTTTTCAGCCATTACTACATTTGAGTATTTTTAAAAGTTTTAGTAGCAATGGTCAGAACTCAAGAAGAGTAAACTAGTAATCACTAAGGTGTAAACTACATATGTGTAGTACTTTGAAAGACAATAGATTTTTTTTCCCCAAAGGTCAAAGGGAAACACGAAACTAGAACAGGCTATATTTCATTAAATTAAGAATTAAAGGGGTATCTTTGTAGATCCATGCTGTAGGAAAGCAGTCTGCACACTAGGCATTGGTGCAGAAGTCAGAGCAAATATGTTTCCTCTGCAGGAGGGATCCTAGCGGCCTGCAGTATAAGTACCTCATTACAGCTGGTCCACGGTCTGGATAGACTCAAGATGATCTACTGGCACCGATAACAGCATGATAATTGATAAACAGGATGACAGAACTAGCAAGTCGGAAAATGAGTTTATATTCAAGTGAGAATTATTATGACATGGATCACACGTACTTCGTTTTTTGTTATCCTTAGTTAGTGTTGACTTAAAAGCTTTATTTGGTTTCATTTTTTAAAAAAATCACCTCTCAGGCTAAGAGATGATTCAGTCTGTAAAGTTCTTGCTGTGTAAGCATAAAGACCTCAGTTCAGACCCTAGTACCGGACAAGAGCTGTTATGTACACTGTAACTCCAATATCAGCGCTGGGAGAGGGTCAATCCCTGTAGCTCATTGGCTAGCAAGTTGGACTACATCCATAAGCTCCAGGTTTAGTGAAAGACCCAGTCTCAAATGGTAAGGTGGTGGATGATTGGGAAAAGTACCCAACCTTAACCTTTATCTTCTATGTACATGTAGAACAGGTGTACCCAAATATGAGCATACACACACAGACACAGACACAGACACACACACACACAGAGACATACACACACACACACACACACATATATATATATATATATTCCGCATGAATACTGCAAAAGTCAAGTCTTCTTAAGATTTTTATTAGGGCTGCTCAAAAGAAAAACTTACAATCCCATTCTAGCATTACAATAATACAAAATCCAGGTAAAGTTTAAAACTATAGGCCAATATCACCAGTCTAGAAAGATGTGAAATCCTCAACAAATACTTGAACACTGAATATGGGTGTATGTCTAAAAGATCATTTTCCATGATCAAGTTGGCTTTATCATGGAGATGCACAGATTGTTTAACATATGTAAATCAATAAACATAATAAAGTCACATAAATGATACTAAAGACAAAAAAAATCACATAATCATCCCAAAAGATGCAGAAAAGACCTTTGATAAAAAGCTAACCTATTTTTATGATAAGAGCACAAAAACCAATGGCCCAGTCCCAGCAATGCTTTGGTAAACAGAGACAGAATCAATCCTAATGAAATGTGGTTAAGAAACAAGGGAAGCCCACGGCGTGGGCCACTGGCTTCTCAAAGCTTGTTTTACAGCTAAGTAAGCGAATGTTCTCTGGCACAGGTCCATGGAAAAGGGCTAACCTATGACCAGCAGACCAAACCAGGAAACATGACACAGACTACCATAAATAATACCTCTGATAGCTACTTTTCAAAGGTTCAAAATCAGTCCATGCAAAATTCAACAAGTGGGTCTCTCCAAAGAAAAAGTTGCCCTAGGCCCAGATAACAGTTCTCTAATACCAGGATCCACAAGAAGAAAACTGAAATAGAAAATTATACAACTCTTACTTAAAACAGGGCAGTCTTCAAGGCCCATGCTATGGGAAGAACTCCTAGGTTTTACACCACATATATCACCCAGCAGAGGGAAAGGTAATAAATTAGATTTCAAAAAAACTTGAGAAACTTTTTGCTGTGAAAGACCTATTAAGGGGATTCAAAGACATTCTGCAGCCTGAGAGAAGATATTTGTGAGCTAATTATCAGGACAAGCTAAATTATCTAGAATACAAAATAAACTCAACAATGAAAAGCAAGCAAAGCAATTAGGAAATTGGAAAATACATTGGGAATAATGTCCTAGTTGCTGCGATAAAACTAGCAACGAAAGCAATTCAGGGAAGGAAGGGTGTCTGTAGCTTAGAGGTCATAGTCTACCATAAAGGGAAGCCAGGCCAAGTGCTGAAGCAGGAACCGGAAGACAGGAACTGAGGCAGAGACCATGGAGGAACATGGCTTACCAGGTTCCAGGCTCACTTTCAGCTACCTTTGCTAAACAGCCCAGGCTCATCTCCCCAAGAGCAATGCTTCCTACAGTGGGTTACACCTGCCTATATCAACTGGCAATCAAGAATGCCCCAAAGATGTGACCACAATTCAATGGGAAGGTGGCAATCACTCGTCCCAGGTTTGTCAGGTTGATGGGTAACATTAGGCATCACAGATAACATTGCCTAGAAGACAGGAAGTCCATGAAAAGCTACGAGGCAACCTTGAGTCGCTAGAAAAAGGGTTTTTTAAACCAGGAAAACATAACCACACAGCTATCAGAAGGGCTGAAGAAGAAGAGAAAAAACTGATGCGAAGACTAGATAAAAGGCAGAGAAAACTCACGCGTTTCTAGTCAGAGCGTGAGCTGGTGCAGTCACTTTGGAAAACAGTTGGTCAGTTTCTTAAAAATAAACAAGAAGCTGGAGCGATGTCTCAGCTGTGAAGAGCATGGCATACTATTCTTGCAAACGTCCTGAGTTCAGCTCCCAGCACCCACTTGGGCTCACAGTCACTGCCTGTGTTTCCAGTTCCAGGGGATTCATGCTCTATTTCAGCCTCCGTGGACACCTGATCGTACATAGCATTACACACACACACACACACACACACACACGCACTCACATGCACACACACACACTAATTAATTAGCTAAAGTTAAATGAACATAGAAAAATAAATAACCAATGTATGAAACATAACTATTGTTCTTCTTGCCCTTCACCCAAAAGCCCCTCAAGTGATACAAATGTTATCTTCCCCATTAATATGTTGGCCATGCCAGTTCACGGTGACTTTGTAAGATGTTACAAATAGGGAAAGGAGTTAGTGAGGGTTATACTGAATTCCTGTTAACTCTATGAAACTATCATCTTCTAAATATTGCATGGCTCATTAAAAACATGTTGGAAAAGTTTTAAAAAGACTTTTAAAGAAATATTAATAAAGTATGAAATAATCACTTAGTAGAAACACACAACGTATAATTAATAAGAAAAATGTATTCATTAACTTCCAAATGATAAATGAAACAAAACGCTGAGACTGCTTTATTTAGAAATCAATCATCTTCAACTTTTCAATGCATATTTCATTCATTGCGTCCCCTAGAACTATTCTGTCTATCAGGCATTTTTCGCCTGCTCATTATTGGGCAGCATTATTTCTCATTGTAATTAAACTGTCATAATAATGGAATAAACAAGACAAAACACAAAGTTGGCCCACTTTCCCTGCCTCATTTTTCTTTATCAAAGCTCAGTTTACCTACACGCGAGCACTGGCAGATACAGAGAGTGAACATCTTAGAGAACAAAGGTGTCATTGGGAACATCTGTGAGGGGACTGCAATACGACCCCAGCTACATGCTCATCCCCTTGCCCACATCCTGACTCCTGCCAGCATGATTTGCAATAGATGCTGCAGCTCACCACTATGACTTGCTGGTCATAGAGGAGACCTGGGAAGAAAGGTTCTTCACCCAGCACAACACTCCATGCCACAGCTCCCTCTACCGAAAACCACCTTGTCAACACTGTGAAAGCATCAGGCTTCTGACCAGTTGAACTTCTGGCAGAGATAGAATGGCCAGGTAAGAGGATCTCTGGGGACGGTGACAAAAAAATCGATTTCATTCTTAGGAAAAAAAAAAGTATAGCTGTTGTCAATTCAAACATGCCGTTCACTCTGCCTTTTCGAGAAGGATCCTATTGTCCTATAGGATCTCATTTATATTTCCACTTGGGAGAAACCAATTTCCCTCTCGCACGCAGCAATCTGGGTGACTGATAGCTCATGCCTGTCAACATGAGTGATTGTAAACTAAAACTGGAATGATGTGGGTGACGTCTCTCTATTCCAGGTACATGTTCACTCTGTAGAAGTATGAATTTCAGAATCGAACAAGTTTATTCTTCTTCCATTTCTCAAGGAATTACTGAGATGAATAGCAGTAGAAATTGACCTCAAATGATTTGCACTGCACTACCATCCGGGACGCACAAGGTGTACGTGTGGGAATCTGGAAGGGCAGACGTGTTGATGCTGCATTGAAACAACAAATTCAAGGAAAAATTCAGAGCAAGGAGAAAACCAGCGCTGGTGATATTTACATGCGATCAAATAACGAGGGAGCAATTAGTCTACAAGACAGAAGATCACTCCTGAATTATACAATGTATATATTGTATAATCAGTATTTGTGATTTTGAAATGTCAATTATATTTAAAACTAAGGCTTCGTTGAAATGTCAAGTGCATATTTTAAGTAAATTAGGAAATATCACTAAATCAAATCTTCTTCCAGCGAATGTAATTGCTTTAAGGAAAATATCTGTAAGCCAAATGCAGCCAAACTGACATTAATATTCAATATTTAGTTTCATCACATGTCAGGCCATTTGCCAAAGTGAAGATTCTGATAACAGCTTCAAGAAAGAGGTGGGCCAACAAACGAACTTCCCTGAAATTAGAATCTCATCACGATATTGCTGTGGGCTGTGGGAATGCATCCATGGGATATGCATATTTCTCACAAGACAGCCAATGCATTTGGGAACTGAGAGCTTGTGCAGATTCTTAGGACTTCATCTTTTCAAACATGCCCATAAGCAGGCCCAACTGCATGCTCCCTGGAATCTTCTCCAGATGAGATGTTTCCAAACGACAGCCATTCATGTGCCATTAATATTTTTATTTTTGAGCCTTTTACCTCCATACTTCATATGAGCATGTGTTTCACCATGTCTTTAGTTTCAATAATCATTCATCGTTGAAAATACTGACCAATCACCTACTAAATGCTGAAGCTCCCTCGGTGTGGACTGAGTTAAAAACATTATGCATTCCTCAGTTTTATATTTTCAAAAATCTTCGGAAACCCTTGAGGCTTAAGCAACCAGTCCATAAGTACAGACATCTTTAGCAGCTGCTTGGCTCTGAGGCATCCGTGACTATTGGTGTTAGGACGTTGTGGACCCATGGCTTGTTTACGTGTCAGATGATCAAACAAGGCCATTGGAACCCTCTGCTCTCTGCTTCTCCTGCTCTCCCTCACCCACCACACCTGCCTTTATCTAGTGACTTCAAAGTGACACAGTTGTCTGCTCATTCCTTTATATAACACGGATCCTGACTTCTTAACAGTTTCACGCTGTAATTATCAACAGCCCAGGAGTCTTGGGAGAAGCATTGTGCAAAGTCTCAGATTAACAAAAGCCTAAGAAAAGCCTCTGTGTTACGAGGACTCCAGTCATTTAACTGGGAACTGCACACAATTCAAGCAGAAGGGCATCGGCTATGTACAAAGAGAGCCAGTGTGTCTTATTTACAGTCTAGACATCCATACCCTTTTCTGTGACTGCCTGTTCTAGACAACAATGTATCTATTTCATGAGCACCAACACTGGTTTGGTAGTATCCGCTAGAAATGGCTTTCAATACTCATTTCTGAAGAGAGAGCTGAGCCTAGAGGATCCGGATTTCTCCCTACATATCAAGAGAGAAAAATAGCAACGACATAGGCAATCATGCCCCAGTCTTTAATTTATTGATAATCGGAATTTGTTCTTTATAAGTTTGTTTTTGCCTTTTTCATGTATATGTGTTCGGGCATCTGTGTTCATGTAGGAGTGCATATCTGTGTACAACTGTAAATCATGTTGCCATGGTGTGAGGAAATGTCTGCCTTCACTTTGAGTAATCAGAAACTATGTGGCTTTTGTCTTTTGCCAATACTTCCTGGCAAGGAAGAGAGGCCAGCTTGTAGAATCTGCACATTCTGCATGACATTACACATTTCAATAGAGTTAGGCTCATTTAATTATAGAAGGAGCTAATACACACTGCTGAAGGCAGACAGTATAGAGAGAAGCCTTGACCTGAAAGAGGAGGGAGAATAGTGGCAGCCCCAATTTGGGGTACTCAGTTGAATTCTACATTTAAGAGAGCAGAGGGGTTGTAACCACTTGCTCACAACAACATGCTGAGATCACAGGATGTCTGCAACCTGGGACCACATCTCTGTCACAATAGCTATTCCTTTTATCTGAACCAAACCTTCCTGCACCTTTGGTTTTGCTCTGGGTCTCTGTGGTCACCTGAGCTTGTATGGAAATACAGACAAGCCATGAATGCAGAGACAATACGAGATGAACCCAGAGCCAGCTATCCTGAAAGAGACATGCCATCTACCAAAGGAATCTTTGGACCATAAGAAAGGGAAGCCATCTTATGAAAACTGCTGATCTCAATAGCAAGTTCCTGTCATACACTGTCCTGAGATGCTTTTGCCCATCAGATGACCTGTGCTTCCTTTATGTTTGGCATACGATTTCCTAAGCTGTAGACAGTGAACTGGAAGAGATATTTCCTTAAGTAATATTTCCTGTTCAGGCCCATTAATCTTAAAAATATCGGTTAGAGCATTGCAGTCCACCCCAGCTCACTCCTTCCTCCCTGGTAGCTTTACCACTTAAAAGCCCCTCCCCTTAGACAAACATGAAGCCTCTGTGCCCATAGCCCTGCCCCAGACACACCAGGATCACTTCCCCCAGACCGTGCGATAACTTTCATCTGATTGGGGTGATTTAGTACACTGGGCAAATCTTAAAGTTTGTACTAAGCAAAAATGACCTCCTAAGGGGATACGTTCTCTGCTAAGCACCACCGTCTAATAAATGTGCCCCTGGAAGAATAAAATAAAATTCCTCAAATTGCATTTGAGACAAATTTGCCAAGAATTAATTTCACTGATCTTTTCTCTCCATCCCTGCACTGAGCTATTTCGAGAAAGTTATTTCACAATTACAGTGTCTGTGATATGCTATTAGAAGAAAAGATCTAAACAGATTTTGCCCCCAAGCACGAAATAACATCCTGTTCAAGTGGCTCTGTTATGGCAACGGAGCCTTTTGTAAATTACATTAAAATGGCTCAGTGTTCCTCACACCCTGCGCCTGCTTCTTCCACTGATATCCATGCCTCACTGGGCCCTCCACTTGAGTGATAAGAACCCCCAAATTGTCTTCCCAGTGAAGAATCCATTAGTTGGGTTTTCATATCAAGATCTCTTTTCAAGCTGTTTGGGTCCAGATAGGCCCCTTTTCCATGTTAAGATCTCAGATAAACCCTGTGCTACTTCAGAGTAACTCAATGGGCCCACTGGATTTCCTCCTGAGAGGAGCTCTTTAATACTAATCTGACACACACTGTGGTGTGGGAACTGAGGTAAAGTGCTAACTGATTTCCCTGTGGGCAAGCCAAGGGAGCAGGCAGCCACTTCTGAGTATTTAGGCCAAAATAACATTACAGAAATGGTAAAATAGGTCAAAGATGCCAGATAACTCTGGGAAAAATTTGTTTCACTGTGGTATCTGATAAGATTGATTCTCAAAGTTTAAATTCCCTTCTCAATTATGAATCTGACTTGTACAAAAGTGGAAACTGGAACTTTCTCAGTGACAAACCTACTGCAGGGAGAATTACAATGCAACACACAACACACACATATACTGGAAAAGAGACAATCATAAAAACTTGGAAATCAAAATTAGACAGCCTAATATTAGATTTAAAGAAATTCTTTTAACACTTCAGAAAGCCAACACTGCTTGGGAGTCTGATATCACTCAGTAATGTGGCCCACACCTTCTGAACTCTCCAATGGGTATGCAAGAGGAAGTGCTGGCGAAGCTCTCTGTCATTCTCTAGGTGGAATGAGTTCATTTGATGTGGCTTCTCGGCGCTTGAATACTACGAATCCATTAGTTGAAGTTATCTGAAACAGCCAGCATACTTTAAAAGTCACAATACTATCCTCTTTTACCTGCGTCTTTGCATTTGTGAATGTGTTCAGAGAAGGCTTGGAAAATGACCTAAAGAGTTTTTCATGAAGTTCATGGACTGGAATAGACAAAGGCCTGATGACAACCCAGAAATACTGTGCTTCGGTTTTTTATATACAATCAACTTTCATTAAAATATACACGGGTTAAATAAGGGTGGTTAATCACTATGTTGAGAAGCTTGGACTTACACCAATCATCCTATGGGCCATCAGAAGCAGAGCTCACACTAGCAACATCACTGCTTCCTCCTTTTAGCGTTCTCTTAGACCAGAGCTCTGAAAACAGGGCGGACTAAATCTCTTAAGTAAAACACTGCTCTTAGAATTCAGTTTCCTGGCTATGAACTGAGTGATTATTTTAGAGCAAAGTCACATTGGGTTGGTTTTCTAGATCTGGAGTCTAGTGAGGTGGAGTTGTCCTGTACTCCCAGCTATAATGCTGGGTAATTCTGAGCACATCCATGAGTTTCCAGTCACTGTTCTGGATTCTAAATGTCATAACCTTATGCAATCCTTAAAGCAACCTGTGACAGAGGACAATAAGCCTCTGACTTTGTAGGTGGGGAAACCAGCCCCCACAACAGATAGTTAACTTGTGAGAAATATACAATTGGTCAGTGTCAGGGGTCAGGGGTCTGTCTCCAGCCATGATAGGAACTCTTGCATGCTCAAGATAGATTTCAGAGATCATAGCACTAAATGCCTACACAAGGAAGCTGGAAAAATCCCACAATGGTGAATTAACAGAACATTTGGACTGATGTCCAAAATATACAAAGAACTCAAGAAATTGGTCACCAAAAAAACAAATAATCCAATAAAAATTGGGGTTCAGACCTAAACAAAGAACTCTCAACTGAGAAATATAAAATGGCTGAAAGACACTTAAGGAAATGCTCAACATCCTTAGCAATCAGAGAAATGCAAATCAAAATAATTCTGAGATTCCATCTTCCATCTGTAAGAATGGCCAAGATCAAAAACACTGATGACAAGTTATGCTGGAGAGGTTGTGGGGTAAAGGGAACACTTCTACATTGCTGGTGGGAGTACAAACTGGTACAACCCCTTTGGATAACAATATTGTGATTTCTCAGAAAATTAGAAAACAACCTTCCTCAAGACCCAGCAATACTACTTTTGGATGCTCAATCATACCACAAGGACATGTGCTCAACTATATTCATAGCAACATTGTCATAGCCAGAATGCCCCTAGACTGAAGAATTGGTAAAGAAAATATGGTACATTTACACAATGGAGCAAAAAAAAATAATGGCATCTTGAAATTTGCAAGCAAATGGATGGATCTAGAAAACATCATATTGAGTGAGGTAACCCAGACCCAAAAAGACTTATATGTACTCATTCATAAGTGACTTTTAGACATAAAGCAAGGAAAAGCAGTCTACAATTCACAATCCCAGAGAACCTAGACAACAATGAGAACCCTAAGAGATACAGACATACATAAGAAGTAGAAAAAGACAAGATCTCCAGAGTAAATTGGGAGCATGGGGATAATGGGAGAAGGAAGCTAGAAGGGGAGGAGAAAGGAAGGGAGGGGAGCAGAGAAAAATGTATAGCTCAATAAAATTGATAATAAAAGGAAAAAATATAGATTTCAGACATGGGCTGCAGGCTTTATGAAAATACACATGGAAAACAATTTTGCATAAAGACTGGTGACTGACTTAAAAACTCTAGGTTTCATCTGCTTGTCATTGATAAAAATTTTTAAATGAAATTATTAAATAAATCAATAATGAGAAAATATGCATTTTAATTTTTGCATGCATAAGTATGTGTGCGAGGATGGCATATGTGGGGGACACTGCTTGCACCTGTGAATATACATGTAGAGGATTGAGGAAAACCTCAGGAATCTTGGGTTTCCACTCTTTATTTTCTAGAGACAGTGTCTCTCGCTGCCCCTGGAATTAGACTTGATAGCCAGCAAGCCCGGATGAGCCACTGTTTTCATTTCTCACCCCTGTGGGGTTGCAAGCAGGGGCAATGTACTCAGCCCTTCATATGGATGATGGGATGCAATCTCAGGTTCACAGGCTTCCAAAGTCAGCAAGTGCTCTTATCAGTTCACCATCTCCCCAGCCCCACAACCGACTATTGCTAGGGATAGTGAAGACATCTGTGGCTAAGCCCTGGGTGGGGGATGCTGGGCTGGCCAGTAAGCACAGGGGAGAGCTTTCCTTTGGAGGCTTGCTCAGCTAGACTCCCAGGACAACCGTGTGATCATGAGTGGCTGCATGCTGGAAACAGGAAGCAACCAAATTAATAAAGCCACTTCTCTTCTACTTTGTTAAGAGGAAGCGGATGCATTTGGTTTTCTTTATGCTCAAACCTGCCCTTGTCTGAAAGAGCTAAAACTTCCTCATTTGTAGTCACTCACTAGGGATGTGGAGATGTAAATTTCCCATCTTTTGATTGAAAAAGACTATTTATTCCTCCACACTCTTATGAATTTAAAGATGGAGTTTAACATTTGCATACATTTACCTCTCTCTCTCTCTCTCTCTCTCTCTCTCTCATTTTTTATAAAAGGAAGGATCTGGGGAATAAGAGAAAACCAGCTAAAGCTCAAAGTCTGTATGCAGAGGAATGTTTGCTTTGCAATATTAATTTCACAAATTTGGAAGAGAGGAAAGCAGGTTTGGCCAAATGTACAAAGTGTGGAGATTCTGTCCTTTCCCTGTGTCCCACAGAAAGGACCTGCTTTCTCTTTAGGGCTACTTCGATCCCTTTTCAAACAAGCACAAGGAATTTCAAATCTCTGGAAGTAGGAGCAGCTAATTTGAATATTTGGCACCAGAAGGGCACATTCTCAATTCAGCTTCATGCCTCGTGATCACATCACAGGACATCCTCATGACTCCAGGGAAAGAAATGGAACTAACAGACAAACAGCAGAACAGGGGCCCACCCTAATCCTGGGAAGATTCATTTATCAAGGGACTTACGTAGGAAGGAACAGGGAAATGGTGGAAGTACCTTCACCAAATTCTGTTTTTACTGCCAATCATCTTTGTGGTTGATTTTGGTAATAACAGTATAAGATATGACAATGCAACATGGTGCTGTTATTGAGGTTTTATTCAATCACTAAATGATTGCTGAGGCAGAAGCGTGTCATTCTGGGTCAGTGAGCAGTACAAGGCACACGCTCTAGTCCTGATATCATCCATGCCATTGGAAACAGTCTCTAAAGAGAATCATACCATTTCCCTGAGTTTTTGGCAGTCTGGCGCTATCTAGATACAAGTGATACCAATCTATAACATTCTCACAGATTCAACGGAAGAGTGAAATTTCTTCTTCGGGCATCATTGGTCCAGGAACGCTGAAGCAAGTGCCCTTCTTCATCATCAAGGCTTTTTCATTTTGCTGCCATAGTCTTATTTAGAGCACCAAACCCTATCTTCTACAGACATCAATGCCCGAGGCTTATGATACAGAAGTATGAAGCTGCCACAGGGAGAACTATAGTTTAGCTAGAGACAGACATTCACCTGATATCTAAGTGAGGGGACCAAGATACTATTGATGGGCAGGTGGAAACACCTGTGGGTGGGAGTATGGCAGGCTTTATGACAGCCATTTTGCCTATGTGGCTTAGTAAAATATATCACACTCATGACAGTTCATCTTAAAGTGAAAAGAACCTGGGCCAGAACACCATTGGAATTCATACTAGCAGTTTTGAAAATTGCAAGTCTGAGAAAGCCAGGCTAATCCAATAGGGGACTTGCTAGACCATGACCAAATTTTTAGCTGGGTACACAGTATCTAGGAAGCAGATGTAGGTAAATTACTGTGAGTTCAAGGCTAGCCCAGGCTACACAGTAAGGTGTATCAATAAACCGAAAGTTAACACAAAAGAAAAAGATAGAAGTTTTGATTGCAATCTGTATTGTTAGCCATTAGTCCCACACATACCCAATTCCATTCTGTCCTGTGTAGCACAAGGAACACAACCGGTTACCTGAGGGAATCATGTCTTATGTCTTGCTAAAGCTCAAGATCCAGTCAAATCATCCACAGATCGTAAAACTTCAAGTTTCAAGACTAAAACACATAATGCAACCAAGTATATTCTTCACTCCACAAGTAACAAGAGAAGCCCTCAGCATTGTGATCTTTGTGTTTGAGGATCTCTATAGCTTGTCGACTTCTGATGATCACAAAGGCTCCTCTTCTAGTTATGCAGATAATCAGCTCCTGTTTGTATGAAATTTTTATAACACTCAAATGACACGGGCTTCTCATTCCTTTGTTTCGAGTGAAATGACACCAGCTACCCCTTGTGTACAGGCTAAGGTCTCTGGGATTTCTGACTGCTCTCCAGGACTCAGTGACTTAACCTGAAGTTCCAAAGGATGGGCAACTATAAAACCCCATGCTGCCATATCTTGCCAAAAGATTTTTTTTCCAGACATCTTGGCTGGGAAGTGGTTGGCTCTATTGAGAAACACAAAAATCAGAAGCAAAATTGTCACATCTAATACTGAGGAATTGCTTCTGATGAATAAAAGAAAAAAATGACTTTCCATTAAAGTGATTGGATAATGGAAGGTAAGACAAGACAGAGACCAAAGCTGGTTTTGCAGGAGAAGATGGAGCTTGAGAGGCTTCCATCAGTTGTAAAGGCTTCAAGTGTGGGTGTGAGCAAAGTGCTCAAGTATTGGCTAAATGATCTGCTGAGCTGCACACAAACCCACGCAATGAAATCCCATGCAACATTTTCCCCTTAACTCTCAGCATTGGTGTATTCTTATGCTTTTAGATTTAATTTCATTTTATTCCATGAAGGTGCCTATAGAAGTGTTGGGTGAATCTTGGGACACATGCTTTCACTTCCCATCCTGTCCTTGCTTAGTTATTCAGCCTCTTCAGAGACACATTGGAGCCCTTTGTTTTCACAACTGTTGAAGAACCACAGCATACAGGGGCATCTTACTACTTGATAGACCTACTTATGAGTTCTTCCGCAGTTTGGTATTTGTGGTCAGCGCTCCAAGGGATGAGTCTTATGAACAAGCTAAAAGGCAAGATATGGCCAGTCGGCCAATTATCCACCTCCTCTTCAATACCCAGAATCCTCCCCAGAGAAGCTGCAGCCTTGAGCTCAGCCCACACCATCTGACCCCTGAGTGATGGCCATCTACCTCCAACTGGTTTCCATGGAATCCCAAGGTTTGAACTATCTACATTTACCACCCGTACGTGACATCTGAAGTGTCTCAGTCCCTCAGAACCCAGGGAAGTGTTCAACTCTCCACTTGCCTGGCTTCCAACTTGGACATGCTCTAACCATGCCGTGCTGCCTTATAAGAAAAAGGGAGTGAGTGGGTGTGTTCCTTTAAAGAATGACAATTTTTTAAAAAATCATTGAATTCAAATGGATAGATCTTCGTGACATCTTAAAATAACTGTCTCTGTGTCCTGCAGTATTTATTAGTTATTATGTCGTGGGTACCTTGGGTTGCATGTGTATGGAAATGCATGTTGACTTATTCCTGTAGACGTCAGAATTCAGCCTAAGACACTGTTCCTCAGGTGTCTTCCACCTTTTTTGAAATGAATATGTTTTTAGAGACAGGGTCTCTCACAAGGATCTAAGGATCACTGATTAGATTAGGTTAGTTGAACAGTGAGTTCCAGGAACCACCTGGCTCCACCTTCCCATAGACAGGTTTACAGATGTGAGCTCCCATTCCCAGAGTCCTGGAGATGAACTCAGGTCCTCTTGCCTATGGAGAAACTTTAGAACTGAGCTAACTCCTCAGCCCAAAGTGGCCTTACCTCAACAAGGGTTTTATGATTTTGGTTGATGGCTTTGGGATTTTTTGCTTAAACGTTAGCAGATGTATGTTCTCAACCTCATCCATGGTCCAACCTCTACAAAACCATGCATGGCTCATGTTGCTATTCCCCTGAGGAGTCTTGCAGACCCATAGCAGAGTTTCAGTGGCCACAGCGGAAGCACAGCCCATCATAGGGCACTAATTGCTAACTGGGAAGCAGTATGGACCAGCGCTTCACAGTAACAGTAGGCTATGCAAATAAGCCATAGGAAAAGCTTTCTATCTCTGAGCCACGGGGATTAGAGAAGTCCCACTGAGCCCCACTGTGCATAACCACTCGCTTATACTTATACTTACATTATAGCACATAGAGTGAGTGTTTGCCTAGAACTCCTGAAGGGAGAGCCACTTACACAAACTCCTGAGGCTTTAAAGCTCAATTGAGGGATTACCCATCATTACCTGCAAATATTTGGTCACTAATAAAGCCACTGAAATATTCTGCACTGAGTCCCAAGGCATTTGAAGGATCAAAAAGACTTGCTTAGACTCAAGATCTGATATATAAATATATTATTCAACATATACGGATATATTATTCTTGTCTAGGTTGTGTTCTCATAAAAATAATAGAAGCACAACAATGTATGAGTTTAAATGTGTTAGCTACAATGTGAACTTGAACGTTCCCATAAGTGACTGAATGCAGAGTCACGGCAACTCTGCCAGTGTTAGAGACTTAGGTAAACTTTTATCTCAGCTGACACTAGTAATTCTGCATGGGAGAAGTTCACACAAGCCTTAATCAATATGTCAGTTTATCATTTATATGCCTCATTCACTGCTAGGAGAAAAAATTAATCAATAAATAAAATTATCAATTTTATTCAAAGTGTTGCCATGGCATGTAATGGCTTCAACTTGACAGAGCAGTAATCACCCAGGAGAAGGGCCTCCAGGAACTGCTGTGCGGGAGTATCTTGATTGTGATAACTGAGGTGGGAAGATGTACCAGCTGTGGGTGGTCTACTCCCTGGTGGGATCCTGGACTCTATAAACGGAGCAAAGGATCAGTGCGCACAGGTCTTTCTTCATTCTCTGCTTCCTGATTGTGGAGGCAACGCAAGCAGCTGCTCTTGGCTCCTGTGGCCTGGACAAGTGCCTGTACCTTTAAAAACCTTTCTTTCCTCAGTTGCTTTCATCTAGGAATTTCATTACAACCATGGGAAGGGGAACTCAGATGGTTGCTTATCAAACATGCTCGAAGTACTTTACATGACATAGAACATTTTTCCTAGGCTAAAACCTGGAACGTAAGTTTGGTCCTTTACTGGAGTCAAAATCAGCATGACAAATGGCTTCAGTGTGGCTTATCCAAACTACAGAATGTGTACAACTCTCAGAAGCATTTGACTTTGCCTAGCAGGGTATTAAACTGCTCCAGGTGAGTTTCTGACTTATAAAACCTTAACAATTCGGTGAGTCCTCTTATCCAACTTCTTTATAACATTCCTTTACCTTTTTCCATTCTCATTTTGGAAGATGAGGTGAGACAGATAGCTATAGGCTATGTTTAAAGCATATACATTCTCTCTATATACATTTAAATCAATATGTAAATATGTACTTCACCACATTTTTTCATTTTATAAATATTTATCTAGGGCTGGGTGGTGGTGGTGCACGCCTTTAATCCCAGCCCTTGGAAGGCAGAAGCAGGCAGATTTCTGTGAGTTTGAGGCCAGCCTGGTCTACAAGAGCTGTCCCAGGACAGACTCAATAGTTACAGTGAAAACCTGTCTCAAAAAATCAGAAAAAAAGTTATCTACTTTGAGATAATGAAACTTGAAATATTGTAAGTCAGAATAGAAAGCATTTTTCTAAATTGGATTAGTTAATTTATTTTACATCCCAACCACATTTTCTCTTCCTTCCTCCCCACCCAATTCTTCCCCCATTACTTCCCTCCCCCTCCAAACCACTCTTCCTCTCTTTCTGTTCAAAAAGGGGCAGGCTTCCCATGGGTATCAACAAAGCATGACATATCAAGTTGTCTTAAGACTAAGAACCTTCCCTTGTATTAAGGCTGGGCAAAGCAATCCAGTATGTGGAATTAATTCCCAAGAGCTAGTCAAAGCCTTAGGAACAGCCCCTGCTCCCATTGTTAAAGAGTTCCACAAACATGCCAAGCCACACAACTGTCCCATGTTTGTAGAGTGCCTAGGTTAGTCTCGTGCAGTCTTCTTAGTTGTTGGTTCAGATTTTGTGAGTTCCTATGAGTCCAGAAGTGGATTCTGTGGGTTTTCTTTTGATGTCCTTAACCCCTCTGGCTCCTACAATCCTTCCTCCCTAGATGAAGGCTCTCTGATCACAACTGGGGCAGTCATCAATCTGATAACAAGAGACAGCCCCATCAGGCTACATATCCACTAATGTTAAGAATCTTAGCTGAGGTCATCCTTGCAGATTGTGGGAGTTTCCCTTTCATGAGCCTTCTACCTGACACAAACCTTCCTCCTTTCCATCCATCTCTTTTAGTCCTCTCCCCCTCCATCAACCTCTCAACCCTATCCCTCAAGTTCCCATCCTTCCCTACCCCAGTCCACCCAGAGGTTCTCTTCTACTTTCCCTCCCCAGGGGGATCCATGTGTCCTCCATTGAGCCCTCTTTATTACCTAGCCTCTCTGGGTCTGTGAATTGTAACATTGTTATCCTTTACATTACAACTAATTTCCAACAAAACTGACTTCAAACTAAAATCAATCAGAAGAGATCGAGATGGACACTTTATACTCATAACAGGAACAATTCATCAGGATGACATCTCAATCCTGAATATCTATGCCCCCAATATAAAAGCACCCACTTATATAAAAGAAATATTACCAGAACTCAAGGCAGACATCAAACCACACACACTAATAGTAGGAGACTTCAACACACCTCTCTCTCCAATGGACAGGTCAATCAGACAGAAACCTAATAGAGAATTAAGAGAATTATTGGAGGTAATGAAGCAAATGGACTTAACAGACATCTATAGAAAACTCCACCCAAATAGGAAAGAATATACCTTCTTCTCTGCAGCTCATGGAACCTTCTCAAAAATTGACCATATACTCGGAAACAAAGGAAACCTCCACAGATACAAAAGAATATCAGTGTCCACCTGTGTCCTATCAGATCACCACGGATTAAAGTTAGAAGGCAACAACAATGCTACCCCCAGAAAGCAGACAAACTCATGGAAACTGAACAATCAACTACTGAACCACACCTGGGTCAAGGAAGAAATTAAGAAAGAAATTAAAGTCTTCCTTGAATTTAATGAAAATAAAGAGACAACATACTCAAACCTATGGGACACAATGAAAGCAGTGCTAAGAGGAAAGTTCATAGCACTAAGTGCCCACTTAAAGAAAACGGAGAAAGCATACATTGGGGACTTAACAGCACACCTGAAAGCTCTAGAAAAAAAAGAAGCAGACGTGCCCAGGAGGAGTAGAAGACTGGAAATAATCAAACTGAGGGCTGAAATCAACGAAATAGAAACACAGAAAACAGTCCAAAGAATCAATGAAACAAAAAGTTGGTTCTTGGAGAAAATCAACAAGATCGACAAACCCCTATCCAAACTAATTAAACGACAGAGAGAGAACACACAAATAAATAAGATCAGAAACGAAAAGGGAGACATAACCACAGACACAGAGGAAATTCAGAGAATCATTAGATCTTACTACAAAAGCCTGTATGCCACAAAACTGGAAAATACAAAAGAAATGGACATTTTTTTAGATAAGTACCATATACCAAAGCTAAACCAAGACCAGGTGAACGATCTAAATAGACCTGTTAGTCGCAAAGAATTAGAAACTGTTATCAAAAATCTCCCTTCGAAAAAAAGCCCAGGACTAGATGGTTTCAATGCAGAATTCTACCAGAACTTCCAAGAAGAGCTAATACCTATACTCCTTAAAGTATTTCACAATATAGAAACAGAAGAGTCATTGCCAAATTCCTTTATTTTTATTTTCTATTTTTTTTGTTTTTTTGAGACAGGGTTTCTCTGTGGCTTTGGAGCTCCCGTTTTATTTTTCATAATTCTTAACTGGTGTGGGATTGTTTTGTGGCTTCAACTTACGAATGAGAGTTTTTAATGTAACTGTGCACTCTAAGCATATACAGAAATTAAAATCTGCTTTCAAATTCAATTAGTGCTTTTAGTAGTAATGAGAGAATGCAATCCAGTTTTGCATCATGAACGATGAGGTTTAGGTCCCCAAAATACTGTCTGGAGTAAAAGATATAAACCTACACGTGGGCATTTCCTAAAGCATTGGCTCATAAAAGCAATGGTCAAGAGTAGTAAGATCACAAAACTGATCAACCACACAGGTTGAGTAAGCCTGACAGCTAAGGATGGGATGCCATGTGCTGAATGTCACCACCATGCATCCTGGCCAGACCTGGATGTGACCTCAGCCCTAGAAAACTGGGTCACATAGTTCAGACTTTTGCAAGACTGGAAAAGCTGAATATACAAAGGCTACATTTCAAAGAGCAGTGAACAGAGCAGCGGGTGCTTGCCACCAAGCCTAAGGACCGAGTTTACTCCCCAAAGTCCACATCATAGAAGGAGAGAACCAAGTCCTACCAACTGTCCTTTGATTGCTCAACATGGCACGCTAAAACCTTTACACACATACATGCATGTGCATGCATAAACAAACACAAATACATGCATGCAGAAAAAACACACACTAAATAATTTTATAAAAATAAAATAGCAATGACGAATTTTTTCAAAAATGAGTTTGAGGGTTGGTGTAGTCTTTTTTATTGTAAGATTTATGTTATGTGCATGTGTGTGCGACTTGGCATTTGTATCTGCACTATATGCATTCATGTATGCATAGAGGTCAGAAGAAGGCACAGGTGCTCCTGGAATTAGAATTATAGGCAGTTGTGAGCTTGCCAGATGAGCGCTAAGAACCAAATTCAGGTCCTCTACAGGAGCAGCCAGAGTTGTTAACTAGTGAGCAATCTGTCTAGCATCTAAACTTTATATTTAAAATATATGGTATTGTGTTATTTTTATATTGTAAATTTAGCATAATTTATCTTTAAGTTTAATTTCATGAGATAAAAGCAGTGATAAATGTCTTGTTGTCTGTTATACAAGAGAGCAAGAGTACAGTTTAGTAAGTAAATGTAGTAAATTAACACAGTAAAACAACTTCAATTTCAAGGTCCAAAGTTAACCAGAACTCAATATATACTCAGTACTCAATCTGTAGTTTACACAAACACTCACCATGCAATGCTTTTCATAATACTGCTGTGTATTTCTTGGTGGCATATTTGATATTTTTTCACTAATAAAAATTCACACAGCCTAAAATATTTACAAGTATCTTTAAATTTTGTTTAGAGTGTTTAACATAAAGGAAAAAGTAGGATATTTTACCCCAAGATTGCATTGAGTCAGTGACCTGTAGCCTCAGGTCATTTGTACTGAGTTTGGGCAGTAGTATCAGGCTTCCTGAGCAGTGGGTGACCGGCCTGGAGGATGCAGAGTCCGGGAGAGAATGGAGTTACTGTGGACTGTGCTTTGCTGCAATTTTGTAAAATTGCCTTGTACGTATTATCTTCTGTCTTCTTATATAAGCATGGGCACATTTTGTCGCAAAGTCATTTTAAAAGGAAGTCCAAAGCTCAGGGGCAAATTCTCCCCGACTCACTTTTCTTGGTCCTTTTCCTAAGTGGTCTGTGAACACACACAACCCCAAGACCCCCCCACATGCTCCTTTCTGTCCGGAGCTGACTTTGCTTACAGACACTGTTGAAGTGTGTTAGAGCCCCAGTCAACAGAGATGTTGTAACAGGCTCCACATGAGTGTGAGAAGCCAGGCACAGGGAGTGTTCTGCATCTACTGCCTCTTCCACTGCTCTTTGACGTTTAGCTGTTTCTGCTATAGTTTATATAGCAATAAATACAGGGAGGATGGCAACACACGCATATGGGTGAAAAGGAGACTCTTTTAAGCCGGTCTTTTTAGACAATGCTATTAGTGTGGTTGGATTTGCCTTTCGAGGCCCTTTCTGTTTCATATCCACGTGAGCAGGTCATGCCTATAGACACATGTGGCTGTATGCTGATGCGCATGGCCATTGTGCCCACTGCTTACTTATACAGAATATGATGTTCACATCTGCTCACTTAGACTAGTTCAAGCATGTGCAGTCAAAGATTGGTCACGCTTGCTTTGCTTTCTGCTCTCCCCAGACAGCCTGTGAAGTCAGAATCCAGACCTCTGAATTGCCTAGGACCCCCAGGATTCTTACATTTGTCTGGTCCTCTCTACTAGGTAGGGATCATGGAGCAGTCGGGTCTCCGGAAGCTTTATAATATTCTTTCTGGAATCAATGCATATTTGGACATGGTTCCAAACTTGACTTTCTTCAATCTCACACTTGAAACCTACCTTGTTAAGGGAAACCCTTTCTATGCAGTCATTTGAGATAGACTTCAGTTGGAATATGCCTAATCCAAAAATCTGGAGTGCACCCAAAGTCAAAGCTTGGAGAGCTCTGGTGTGGTAAGAGAAGCAGAAAATTCCTTCATGGGTCTTTGCCAGTGGCCACGGCAACATGGCAGGCACTCTGAGAACATTGCAGAGATTACCTTCATGTCACATGGACAAATATATACAGAAAACATGTATGTTCTATGGGTTTCATTACCAGTAAATCTCTTGTGGTGCAAACATTCATAAATGGAAAAGTTCCAAATTTCCTTTTTTTGTCACAAACATTTAAGTGAAGGGAAAATTAGCTTTAAAGAGTGAAATGTAATAAAACATGGCTGTCCCTCAAATCAGCCCAGTCTACAGTTCCACAGTGATGCCCAGGACGACCACTGTTCAAATCCTCTTCTCTGTTTTGGGAAACCTCCATCAGGTTTTAGAGTTTCGACTCTGTGTGTAACTTTGATCACTTACGTTAGCTTTCTGTATGTGGAAGGATCACAGGAAGGGTGACCAAGATATCATCATCAGCAACTATCATGTATGTCTAGGGGTGTGATGGGGACAGATCCCGAGGCAGCTGATAGGGCCACCATGTGTGATGCGAGGGTGGTGACATCACAGCTGTCAACACCTCTCTCCTTGCTTTGTAAAAGTTTTCTCACTTACTAGAAGAAGATGTGTGCTATTTTGACAAATTCTATCAATACGGACAAATGCTGGCGCTCGTACAAAAGGTTGTGTTTTGCAATGAAGACAAGAAAACGTGGCCCGAGACCATTGACTCAGCCAGTGCTCTACTATTCACAGTTGCTGAACAGCATCAGAAACTTTTTCTTTGTTATGAAATCAGCATTTCTTTAAATCTCACGTAGGTTGAGCTAATAATTCAACATCAAACGTCACCACAGCAGGCAGTCACAGATAGCGAACCTGAAGAGCCATTCTGAGTCACGGCCCGGTTTTAATTTAGGGGAAGATTTACTGGAAGAGTTGTGTGGGTCTCATGCAGCAAAGGAAGGAGCAATTAAATCAGTGGGTCTTGCTATTTTAAACTAGAGTCACACAGCCGTGAGATAAAGAGAATCTAAGACGAGAATAGACTGTGATTCACAACTATAAACAAATCCTGGGTCTACCAGGTGTGATCTGCATGAAACAAAGAAAATCCCTTGCAGGAGGATGACAGTGTTAGCCACACACTGATGGGTACATCAGCTGGTAGAGGAGCAATCACCGCACCTAGGATTCTGTTACCAGGCTTTCTAAAGGAAAGAGGCACACCTACTAGGCTAGGATGTTATGATTCTTGACTGCTTCAATCACCTCATGTTCCCAATACCACAGCACAGGGCCTGGTGGATGATGTCTGTACATAGGGATGGTGTTTATGCAAACAGCACCCAAGCAAACCCTGGAGACTGTCAGGACAATTAGAGCACGTTCTCACAGACAGGTTTGCGCATGTGTGAAGGAGTGGATAACAGCAATGCTTGCCACCTAGGGGTTCTGTGACAGTGAGCTGATGAGAACATGCAGTGCTGGGCAGGCTGCTGGGTAATGGATGCTGCCTGCAATGACATTTTTTAATAATAATAATGTGTTGCAGGCGCCGTGGCATGCTGGTGATGATGGGGAGGTGGAGACATTCTGAGTGCTGGGGTTCTCAAGGAAGTGAGGAATTAAATTGACAGGACTAAGGGCTCATCTGTTGCATCCCCCTGAGGTGACTGATATCACATGGCCTCTGATAGTGACTTAAATCATTGAACTCTCCTTTTTTTTTCTAATGGGTCTTTTGCATCATATATTCTTGATCCCATTAATTTCCCCAACCCTTTGCATGTATCTTCTTCACATGCACTTCCCCAAATAAAATAAAATTTAGGAGAAAAGGGGGACAAAATAAAAAAGGGAAAAATTAAAAACTTTGTCATGGAAGCGGCAGTGTGACACAGTGAGTCATGCTGTAAACCCTTTGGTCCATGGATTTTTACATGCAAGTGTTCATGGCGAAGAGTCACTGGTCTGGTCTGAGGTGTGTAGCTTCCACTACACTACCAGTTCTGGGCCCTCATTAGGACTCTTCCTGAGTAACTTGTTGTTTCTCCATGCTGTGAAGAGCCTGAAGATTTGGGTCTGCGGGTCAGGTCCCTTCACATTCTCCAGCAGGTCACAGACAGGGTGGATGTTGGAGTGGACCTGGGTAAGTTGGGTTGCTCTGCCAGTCAGTTTTCCCCTGTCCTCACCGCCAGGGTGAGCTCTCCAGCATTGCCCCAGCTATTTCTCCCCTTGCAGCAATGAGCAAAGAGGTGGGGCCAGTTCTCCTGGTTTCATGCCCTGAGAGTTGACTCTCCATACATGCGCCATTAAGGCCCACTCTCTTGTGTTTCCAGGAGGGGAACAGGGATCACTCTCCTGAGTATTACAGCTCTTGAAGGGTAGGGACAACCCTCCAGTTCTTATGACCCTGGGACAGCTCCTCCACCTGCCTTATGTGTTGATGGGCAGAAGGTGCCGGAGTATCTCTCCTCTGCCCTTGCTGCCGACATCAGATGGGTAATGGAGCAGCTCTCCTCTTCTCGTGACATTGGAGCTGGGTCACACTCACTTCTGACCACTGAGTTGCAGCTAGATGCGAGCCTCAGACAGGCAGCCCCAGGATGGAGGCCTACTATTCAGAACTGAGATTCTCCCATGTCTCATTTATTTGCTCTCTGATACATCAGCGTAAGGTAGCATTCAGGTTCCCATGGCAGGAAAGCTGTGCCTTGCATCTGCTCCACAGATACTAAAATCCTTTCCATGTGGAAGCCACCAGAGTCTTACTCAGCCCAACCAAGACATATCAGTGAACTGGGACGGAGAAAATGATCCTCAGGATTCTCTGGCTTTGTCTTTCCTCAATACTGCTGGAAGAGAAAGAAGACCTAGCTGCCAGCCTGTTGTGCCATAACCAAGAAAAGACAGCTGCCTTCAGTGCTCTTGTGCAACCCTTCTGTTCTTAATGGCCACAATACCTATTGGTCACTACTGAAGATGTTGTTTTGGTTACATCCCACCAAAGCACACATTCTCACCATGTTGTAGACCTGTGCAAATTCCTCTACTCAAGACCTCAGTTTTGAGCTGCTAAAGGATCCTAGGAATTCGGATATTTCACTAAAACTGTTTCTTATTATACCAAATATACTTTGAAGATTTACTCTCCCTTCAGTGTGTCTCTTAGGAAGGCCAAATCCCTTGCTTTCATAAAGACAATTTTATACCCGATTGACTTTCTTTCAGATGAGCAATTTGGGCAATCAAACTACCTCCAATAAGTCAAAATAACATTCTGGTATTCAGGTTCCTCACTGAAGAACACCAGGACCAATACGTCCACATAAACCATAACTGCTTTGTCCTGATATTTTAGGATCAGTCTCCCGTAACTTTGAATGGACTGGTATTTTGTGACCTCAGCACTTGCATGCATGCACAGAGCGTTTTAGGAATTCTCACTAAGAAACCATGCAAACATATCCTTGCATGCCCTAGGCTCTAAAAGTGAAAGGAGACAATGGCTATGGGTGTCCAGAAAGCACAATCATGAGCGAGATGTCAACTGTCCTCCCTTGCCAGGGCCATAGCCTATGACAGCACCTAATAGTTATGTTCTCCTGCCTCTACCAGTTAGTGAGATTGATTTTAAGTTTTATATTTTGGCTAAGGGGCCTTAGATAAAGTCTCATACTTTTGGAAGTTATATTGCTTATAAACATAATTTTGCTATGAGATACGAAAATTTCCACAACATGAAAAAGTAAACTGTTCTGTTTGCGAAATTTATCTGTTTCTTAGGACACGCTCATAGCAGGTAATGGCAAAAGTGAAGACAAGGAGAAAGGGACAGGGGACAGGAGAGAAGAGCAGGAGGAGGGAACTAAGGGATAAGTCCCTGCCGATGATGACACCATACACATTGATTGCAAAATATAGAGAAATCAACCTCTAATTATTCTGGGAATGTCTTCCCTGCCAGCTAGATTTCAAAGTGCTAGAAGGTTTGCACATGTTGCTGGGGGAGAAAAGTTGTTAGTATCCTGATACAGCTGGATACCCTTAATGTTTTAATATCAGCCTTCCATGGAAGATGAGCCCATTACGCAATACTGGCCCTATTAAGGAGGTAACCAATTGCCCTCTGAGTGGATGGGATCTTGATTGCCCAGGAGGTAACTCCTGCCTTGTACTGTCACCTACTGAAAACCTCATTCCTTCATGAATGATCGACTCCAGGTTAGAATTAAATACTTCTGCTTAGCTAAACTGACACGGCATCAGACTTCCTCCTCAATATATAAATGCTCTTCCCTACCTTAACCAGAGAAGCTTCACTTTACAGTGAACAGTGATGAATCCAGGTTGAAGGCTGAGAATAAGTGATGAATCAGTACTTAGCCTTAAACAAAGTATTTATACTATCCCACCTAAGACTAGGAACATCACAGAAAAGGGTCAGAAAGAATGTCAGTCATAAGTTATGGACAAGGGTTATGAATCCCATCTCTAGATGAGTCATAGTGTTTGCCATGAGGAACTCACAGTAGCTACTGATGTCTACACTAGGTCTACACAGAATGCACCCATCAACAATCAGACATAGATGGAGGATGAGGCTCAAAGGTCTCCATTCACACTACTGAATCATGTGCTACTTAATGATTCAGCGAGAGGTTAGTCATTGTATATCCACTGACAACCCTATTAGACGTCAACAAATTGTTCCAATACCAGACACACAGAGTTAGTGAACTACAAATTCCTAGTCTACATTAGGTCTTGGTTTTCTGTACAAGGAGGTGGACACACACATCAAGTTGATTGATTTTGTTTGTTTGCTTGTTTCTCTTGAGACAGTGTCTCACTTTATAGCTCTAGCTTTTCTGAAACTCATTATGTAGACCAGGCTAGCCTTGACGTCCCCGAGATCCACTTGCTTTTGCCACATAGTGCCAGGATTAATATGTGCCACCATGCCTAGCTGAGACTCAACTTTGAATACCTCAGTTGTCACTCTGATGTCATTTAGGTTTGAAGCACATGGTCAAAGTTCCAGGCAGATTGTGACAATGTAAGGTACAGTGATATATGTAAAATGGCATAAACATTAAGAAGCAAGAAGAATTGAGGGCTGGGGAATTGATGATTCAGTGGGTAAAGCATTTACTCTGAAAGCATGAAGACCTAGGTCAGGTCTCTAACACTCACACAAAAAGCTATCTTACTTGGGGTTTCTTTTACTGTGATAAAAACACCATGAGCAAAGCAACTTGGGGAGGAAAGGGTTTATTTAATCTGAGAGCTTAGGGTCCACCACTGACGGAAGTCATGGCAGGACCTCAAGGAGGAACCTGGAGACAGGAACTGAAGCAGAGACTATGGAGGAGCACTGTTTGCTGCCTCGCTTCTCAAAGCTTATTCTATTTCCTTACAGCACCCAGCACCACCTGACCAGAGATGGCGCTAACCACAGTGAGTTTGGACCTCTTACATCAATCATCAATCAAGAAAATGTGCCAGAAGCTAGCCCCCACACAGATAATTTTGGCTGGGGCATTTTCCTCAATCGAGGTTCCCTCTTCCAAATGACTCTAGCTTGTGTCAAGTTGACAGAAAACTTAGCAGCACGCCCATATGGGGAGTTGTAATACTAGGTGGAACAAGAGACAGACAGATATCTACAGTTCACTGGGCAGGCAGTTAAGTCTCCATAAAAGACTGTCTCAAATATAAGGTGGAGAGTGACTGCAGAATAAATAGAATATCAACTTCAAGTTCTGCCTGTGCACACGGCGTGGGTAAGCGCACATATGTGTACACAGACGTAACATAGGCACACACACAAAGAAGAAAGAGCAAAACCTTGTGAACTCCTCGAAAATTTCGAAAAAGGAATCATAAAATGGCAGTGTTTGATCTGGGGGAATGAATAGGAGCCGAGTACACAGAGATGACGAGGGAAATCCGTAAATCTGAAATGCGACCATGCCTTGGAGAGGTGCTGATCCAAATCCTTCGCTCTGCTGAGAAGTAAACAGGATAACACTCTCAAAGTCAAGGTCCGGCCATCAGCAAATCACCTGCTCTCTCATCACGCTTCACAGGTGTCTAAGCTCACTTAAAGGAGGCAGGATTACTGGGTCGGGACTCCTGGCTTCCAAAACCTCCTGTGACCTCTTGTTTGAGAAAATGCTCTCACAATAAAGGAAATCAAAACCGAATCTTCATTTTAGGATTCAAAACTCTGTTCTAGAGCTTCTATATGATTTTAAGAATCAAGACAGTAAAAGGGGAGGATGAGGGAAACATGGGGAAACAGGATGATTGGGATAAAGGAAGGTTGGATAGGGGAGCACGGAAGCTCAATTCTTAGTTAAGGGAGCCACCTTAGGGTTGGCAAGAGACTTGAACCTAGAGTGGCTCCCAGGAGCCCAAGGCGAGGTCCCCAGTTAATTCCTTGGGCAGCTGAGGATAGGGAACCTGAAATGACTCTATCCTATAGCAATGCTGACAAATATCTTGCATATCACCATAGAACCTTCAGCTGGTGATGGATGGAGATAGTCGCAGAGACCCACACTGGAGCACCGGACTGAGCTCCCAAGTTCCCAATGAGGAGCGGAAGGAGGGAGAACATGAGCAAGGAAGTCAGGACCACGAGGGGTGCACCCAACCACTGAGACAGTGTGACTGATCTATTGGGAGCTCACCAAGGCCAGCTGGACTGTGACGGAAGAAGCATGGGATAAAACCAGACTCTCTGAACATGGCGAACAATGGGGGCTGATGAGAAGCCAAGGACAATGGCCCAGGGTTTTGATCCTACTTCAAGTTCGGGCTTTGTGGGAGCCTAGCCACCTTGGATGTTCACCTTCCTAGACATGGACAGAGGGGGGAGGGCCTTGGACTTTCCACAGGACAGGAAACCCTGACTGCTCTTTGGACTGGAGAGGGAGGGGGAGAGGAGCGGGGGGGAGGGCGAGAAGGGTGGGACGAGGGGGAGGGAAATGGGAGGCCGGGAGGAGGCGGAAACTTTTTTTTCTTTTCTTTTTCTCAATAAAAAAAAAAAAGAAATTAAAAAAAATAACATTTCTGAAAAGTTAAAAAAAAAAAGACAGTAAAAGGGAATATGCAAATTACAAGTAAGATACACCAGACTTTCCAAGATTTCAAGGCGAAGGTAAAGAAACCCACAGTGTTGGAGGATGATGTCGGTTTCTTCCTCAGCTTCTCACTGGAGACATGAAAACAATTCTCAAGACCACACTGATAGCACAAGGAAGACTAAAATAGGACAACAATATACTGTGGAAATCTTTGTCGAGGGCAGACTATAAAACTACAGGAAAATCCCGTAACTGTTCTGGAGGATATCTAACACCCAGCAGCCCCCGGCTGTGTCAGGCCATGGGATTGTCACCCTCTCCATGCACGCTGTGTCTGAACGCCATTCTGTCATAGTGCCACCTGAGGGCTAGGTTTGCATCACCATGACAAAGTACCTGTTAAACCATTCAAAAGCAGGAAGACATCTTGACCCATATTTTCAAGGGTTTCAAATAAGGATTCCTTGGCTCAATCATTTCTGGGACCAAGGTAAAACAGAGCATTATGGGAGGAAAGTGCCTTGAAGCAAAGATGCTGACCTCATGGTGGGGGAGGAAGCAGCAAGTGCACCATGAGGGGGGCCTGAGCCAAAGTCTGTCTTTCCAGAACACACTCCACTGATCTTGATACACATCGTTGCCACCTCCTCAGGTACCCAGCACCTCGGGCAAAAGGACACCTCACACTCATCCATGATTTTGAGGATTTGAGGTTATCAGTTTTTAGCTGTATCAATTTTTCATTTTATTAAATTGCCCAGATGAAAGACACAGTCCTGGATACTGAATTCAGCTTTATAAGCATAGTTACATACAACAACAGCCAACACAACAGCAGTGACAAGGAGTGTTCTCTGCATCAGTCTGGGTAGTCTTCCAATAAGAGCTAAGTAAACACACATCAGAATTTTCTCTTGGGGTCCTCTATTGCTTTCAGTAACTCTGCATCTCATCATCCAGGTGAGGAAAATCATTTTATCAATATTTCCCATTAATTAATTACCAGAAGAACACTTCCTAGGCATCTTAGACAGTTTTTAAAGATGTTCAGAACTCCAAGCAGATGTTTCTCAGAAGCAAAACAAATTTCCAAAGAGAATGGTTGGGGGGGAAATGGTAGAGAATTAATCATCAAGGAAATGCCAGTCAATCAAAACCACAGTGGTGCTCCGCATAGTAAGAGTGGCTATGAGCAGCGACTACATTCAGCAATCACCAAGATGAAAGAGCACCTCTGCTGTATTGTGCTGGAATGCAAATCAGTGCAACCATTAGAGAAACCTGTAGGGAGGTCACCGCTAAAATTAGAGGTAGAGGTACCATGAAATTGCTATAACTCCAGCGCCGGGAAGATGCGCCAAACAAAGAAAGTCAATACGTGCATTTACTGAAGCAATATTTATGGCTGTCTGGGTATCTGTCAGTGAGTGAATACGTACAGAAAGTGTGGTATATCCATGCTATGAAATATTGTTCAGGCCTGAGAAAGGACCCTATCCTTTACAGTAAAATGGATAAAACTACACTTTCATTTTTGGCTAATTACATCAGACACAAAAGACAAAGGCCCCATGTCTTCTCTGACATCTATAACATTAAGTTCATCTTCACAAAGGGTGGTAGAATGGTTGGTTCTAGAAGTTAGGATGCAATGGAGGAGGGGGATAGATAATTGGTAATGTGTACAATGGAACAGGAAGAAAACCAGCCATTATTTCATAGCAAAATACCATAAGTGTACCTGATAATAATTCCTTGTGTATTTCATAATAGCTAATAAGTATCTTGAATGCTACCAAAGAAATGATAAGTGTGTGAGATGATTGACATGTTAATTACCTCAATCTGATCACTGCCCATACATTGTATTTCTGTACTGTATTACCTCATTGCACCCAATATGCATATGTAATTATGCCCACTGAATCACATATATAAAATGTTCAGACTTGCAGATAATTCTATTCATAGCAATGTAATCAGATAAGCCTTGCCCTCTTAGGATATCTGGCATTCCTTCACTTCTTTCCCAGTTTTCAAATCTCAACACCACTGTGTGCCTAACTGGAACCATTGGTAAGAGAGGAACGCGTTCAGCATCTTTTTAGTTTGGCTCCTTCCACCCACACAAACTGAATTCTGCTGCCCTTCTAAACACAAAAGCTCATATTTATCTCTTGAATTGCAGGAAGTTCATTCTCTCTCCAACTCACTTTGGAAGTATGTTATGAGTAATAGTCTGAGAAAACCGTCTTGGATGTTATCATTGACAAAGAAAAAGGGAAGATGGCAGTAGACCCTAGCTAGTGTGGGAGCTGCTTTTCCACCTGCATCCTGATACATCTTCACTTTTCTGTTTCACCCTATCAACATGCACCTGTGTAATACTTCAAAACCCTCTTGACCCCGAGATGAGCAAGGCTGCTAGTTAGTTTACTGACTCCATGGTGTCATTTATATTTTTTAATAAAAAGACTGAAATACGGATCCTATAATCATCAGAATATTGAATTGTTCACAGATTTTATTTTATATTTTTTTGCTCTTGTTCTTAGGACAGAGTCTCATGTTGCCTAGGCTGGACTCAAATTCACACTATGTAGCCTAGGATGACCTTGAACTCACACTATGTAGCCTAGGATGACCTTGAACTCAGAATCATTTTCCCTTCATCTTCTAAGTACTAAGGTGACAGATTTGTGCCACTGTTCCTGACTACAGGAGATCTTCAACAAAGAAAATGAAGCAACGGCCAGCTGGACTGTGACAGAAGAAGCATGGGATAAAGCCAGACTCTCTGAACATGGCGAACAATGGGGGCTGATGAGAAGCCAAGGACAATGGCCCAGGGTTTTGATCCTACTTCAAGTTCGGGCTTTGTGGGAGCCTAGCCACCCTGGATGTTCACCTTCCTAGACATGGACAGAGGGGGGAGGGCCTTGGACTTTCCACAGGACAGGGAACCCTGACTGCTCTTTGGACTGGAGAGGGAGGGGGAGAGGAGCGGGGGGGGGGGAGAAGGGTGGGACGAGGGGGAGGGAAATGGGAGGCTGGGAGGAGGCGGAAACTTTTTGTTTCTTTTCTTTTTCTCAATAAAAAAAATAAATAAATAAAAAAGAAAATGAAGCAATGCCAACACAGAAGGAAATTCATTTGAAAATTTGCAAAGATTTGATATATGGGCCATACACACATAAGTATGCGATTCCCCTCATTAAACTGAAATTGATTAAGAAAATAGGCTTTGTTGTATGAGGCCTATAACTATTAACATTCATTCAGGAACGAGTAACTGGGAAGAGAGAGAAAAAAGCCTCAAATAAGCAAGTGTTTGATTGAATTTAAATCTCTCTCCCTGAATGTTTCTACCTACCCATGAGACTTTAGATACCTTTCAAATAGTCATGGGCACATTCAGAATGCTTCTCAATTTTCACTGATCAAGCTGTCCTTAGAACCATCATTATGAACACAGTGCAAGCTACCCCAGAAGTCCTCGGTCAGGGATGAGTCTCGAAGTCACGAGAAGATGGACACAGCTAATTACCCAGCCTTCCCTGAACAGAACTAATCAATATGCACTGCTGGAGATAGAATCCATCACAGAACAATCCGCATAAACCATGGAGGAATATCAACGTGAGAGGGTAAATGGCAAGGAAGGTGGAAGGCCTGGGAAGAGAGAGCCGGATGAGAGAGATTGCCCCACTGGAGCGGAGCAGAAAGCAACAATGACAACAGAAGTCTTCAGCAGGCTATGTTCGTGCTCTTTTACATAATTGTGCCTCACAAGATTGTCCCTCCTACATCCCCATCTTAGCAAATGACTTCATCAACACCCTGTTTCTTTACTTAGAATCTCAGCCTCCAAAGCATATGTAAAGCACCTGGGAACTGTGCCCATCAGAGAGATGCATGGTGTAGCCATTTCTCTCTTCATTGCTGTCCAAAAACATCCTGTGTGCTGACCCCTCCCAACCATTCTCTCTACCACAGCCCGTGTGCCTTCTCTGTTGGTGACACTATCCTGACCCAGTTGGAGGACCTCTTCCTCCTACCTCTTCTTTCCTGTAACTGTCCCCACTGAGAACACATCTATACCTGTTTTCTAAATTATGACGCCCACATTGATAGTGATACAGAACTGGGCAGTAATGTGAACATTTAGTGGAAAACGAGGTGAACAAGAGCAAAGAGATGGAAACAGAGGGGATATGGACTCTGCTGTCGGGATTGGAGACTGTAGTGTAACACCAGACCCAGTGTGCAGAGTTAAAGCGGGTGTAAGAGTCATGGTCTGCCTGCCTTGGAGAGTACAGGCACAGTCTCTGTGAAGCCCTCCAGGCTTGCAGGAGAAATGGCTGCTGCTGTGTGAGAAGGTTGAGGAAGAATTCAACAGGCAGGGTTAACTAAATTTGTACCTGAGTAGCCAGCTCAAAGGCCAGCATTAGTAATCTATGGCACTGTGGGAATGAATTCACAGAGGCAGAAACGTACTAAGGTCTTTGAGCCTCTTTACTGTACAAAGCTGGAAGAAGTATCAGTGTATGAATAGCAATGGCCAATTTTAAAAAGAAATCACACAGCATTCTTCCAACCAGATCATGCCAAGAGAAATGTAAAATTGTCTATACTAGGGGAAAAATTATCAATGTGTGCTCAAGAAGCCTGGAGTGCAACGCTGGTGGTCTCAGGGCTAACTTTCCTGGATGTGAGTGTAAAAGAAATGGATGGTGCTTTAATCCTCTCCTTTATTCAGAATTTTATCATAGCATATATACAATGGGCACGTGATATATATAACTCATTTATGACCAAGCTCCATACGCACCAAGCTGTTACATGGGACCCAAACTGCATCCCTGGTTGGAGAGAGTAACATTTCCCAAGGGACTGAAAATGAGAAGAGTGAGCAGACAAGTGAGAACCTAGGATTAACAAAAAGAACCAAGCTTGGAGGGCCTGGTCAGGAAGGTGTATTTCAGGGTCGCTTGTGAGTGAACTTATCAGTGACTAGAGTTCCTTGTCTACTATAGGCCATATGCAATCTGCAAGGTAACACAATGGGCTCCTAGTGCCATAGACACCAGCCTCCACTGAACCTCAGCAGGACCCACAGGGACATCCTTAAAGGTGGAAATTCAGTAGGTCATAGTTAATGTTTATATGGTTCATTGGTTTATGCATTTTTTTTCATTTTGCAGTCCATAGGATTCTTTATTCTTTACTAAGATGAGTCAATATATGCACTCCAAAACAATCTTCCAGAAGCCAAGGGCGGGGTGAGAAAATCAGCTGTAACGGCATCTCACCTGTTTGCATGGTCTACTGAAGGAGTTTTCTGTGTTTGCGGGTTCCAAGGACACTTTCCTGATACATTGCGCAATTCTGCCTCATCTCCTGGCTTGTGGCTAACGCTAGAGACAAACATGAATGTCTAAGCTGCTCCTTAGATGTGGCCTGGCCCCCCTTTGCATGCATGCAAGGAATATTTTATTTCAGCCTCTCACGTCTCAGACGCCATCCACCATCTGAAGTATCTCATTTGCAATTTGGAACAAATTACTTCTTATGGGTGACTTGTCTTAACAACTATATTCAGGTGACTTATTTTGACAGTTTTTGACAGCAATGACTGTAAACAAATCCTACCAGGGGGTGAACGTGTAATTCATAGGTGTAGCCTAGAGGATTTTTTTTTTTTTTTTGGTTATTACTAGGTACGTTATTCTGTAACGTGGTAACTGCTGGCAAATGATTCATTGATCTAGAAGGCGTTGCCCATTCTTACTAAAGAAGGTTGCTTGACTCAAAATACAGCTTTATATCCCAGGTCAGCTTCCCAAGAGCTGTAAAGTTTAATTCATTTTGATATCCTAGCACTCAGGAGGCTAAGGAATAAGGGTTATGGCTGCAAAGCCAGTCTAGGTTAAAAATGAAGCCCTCTCTCCCAACAACCAACACACAAACACAAACCAGCTTCATCAGACACCTTCTAGGCATTCTCTTCAATCAGAGAATAAACAGCAAACAATAAAATAACTTGATATATTTACAGTGAACCTCGGAGAACTGATAACAAGATCTAACTTGAGAGCTATTTAAGAAGACCCACAGAGAAAAAAAAAATCTTGATACTCAAGTTTACTATGATTTCAACATTCAATCCCATCAGAAATAATACAAGCCAAATATTGGTAAGAACCTGAGGGACAGAAAGGCCATGAGAGCTGCAGGTAGGGAAGATGGAAGGAAATAATGCCCCTGGGTAGGACAGGACAGCACTCTGTGCTCAGATACTCACAGAAGCTATGGCTTCCTTCACAATATCAAGACAGACCAGGTTCCAGCATTGTGGAGGTTCACCAGCGCTCACCCCTAGAACAGAAGCTATGTATGGATAGCCCCTAACTTCTAGGGGAGGGAAAGGCAGGCAGTTTTATTGAAGGGTGTAGCTACTGGCAGGTTAGTGCTGCAGTGGACAGCCGCACATCCACGAGTACATGTGTAGAAGAAATTGGATTCACGTGGTAATTTCTATAAAGTGGATGCAAAATTGGGATATGGTGAGGGATTAGACTGGGAGAAGTCAGAAGGAGGGTGTATGTGAACATGGCCAAAGTGCACTGCATGCACATATGAAATTTTCTAAGAATAAAAATGCCTTTAAAAAAGAAGTGACCATTGACTATACAACTATACACAGACAGATAAGCCCTCATATACAAGGTCACTCTGGCAACATGTCACCTGACATGCCCAGTAAGCTTTAAAGAATTACAGAAGCCCCCAAGTCTTTGGGGCCAGGGAAAATAAGTCAATGGAGATGGAAATGGATGACATGGAAAGCAGATGTTGAAATGAATCACACAGGGAAGCCAAGGCCACAGCACCAGGAACAGCCTTTTTATTTTGGCTAAATAGTATTAGTTTTTTTTTTCAATTTAAATTTGTTTTTTTTTCCTAGAGGTCACAGATTCTCATATTTCTTTGAAGAATAAGAATTAGAGGAAAAGTTGGTGAGATTACTAACTTGCAAACCCAGGAGGGGAGGTGAGCAAGATGCCCTAAGGGAAGAGGGAGAGAGGGGTGTATCCAAATTTGCATCCAGCATGGAGCAAGAACTGTCCTTAGTACTTAGATGGTTGTTGGCATCTGGCAGTGCCCTAGGCGTGGGATTTTATTCCTTAAATCTACAATCACTGCTAACATAGGACAGAAGATCCTACAAACCTTTCCTTTGATAGGCCACAGAAACAGCATAGGCAGGGGCAGGGGCAGGCAGGGCTTGCACCCTAATATTAACTTTTTAACTGATCAGTTGATTTGCTATGAACTCACTGTAAAATCTCAAGGAACGTAATTTAAGCTCCCTGTATTTTGTGTGGCTCCCACTCAAAACACGTTCTTTTCTCTCGCATCCGCATGGGAGGAAGCCTACTGTGTGACCACCTAGTGATGTAGAGGCTTCTCAGTCCCTTCTGTTTCACAACAAGAATAACACACACCCTTCTCTTGTTTTAATAAATACATCTTTCACCCCAGTTCACATATGAATGGTTGCAGTTTTTGCCTGGTCTGTCTGCCTCTGTGAATGAATCTCCGTGTGCTCCAGGGCCCCACTGGAGTCTATGTGGAAACACAGCCTTTCCCGGTCTACCCCTTTTGTTCTGACTTCTTGGGGGCTGCTCAGAAACTGCATGAACTGGAATCCTGAGATAACCCAACATTGAATCCTGAGCTGTATTTCCATATTCCCACCTTAAACGGGGGGCTACATGTTCCACGGTCCATTCCTTCTCCCTAACTGAATACGTTTCTCTTGCTTTTCCAGGTACAGTTCCTGGGAATCTTCTGTGGATCAAGAACAACCCCAGATTTGTCTAAGCTTGAGTCCTATGGAAGCAAAGCCCCAGCAGAGGCATCACTTGGGCTGTGTGATGAGGGGAAGGAATAGCAGAGAGAAGGGATTAAGGCTCTGCTCCCCAGGCCCTGCCATCCCAGTTCCTCCAACAGAGAACCCTGTCTTTCTGAAACTGGCTTTATGTGTGGCTGTGCCAACTCATCATTAGAGAGGAAGAAAACCTGGAAAGAAAGACCCTTCTGGAAGGTCAACAGCTATCAGCTGGTTTCAACCAATCATGGGAAGCCAGCAACTTTGAGGTGACTTAGTCTAGAGGGTCCAAGTTCAAAGGGAGATATGCTGACAGACTCCAGGCAGGTGTCCGACTTACCAGAACTGCTGCTGCTTATCCTGGGGCCTGGGGGAGATCTTGGTCCAACTCAGCTGTGTTCCCTGTGTCCCACATACCACTGTCACCTTTCACATGTGAGAAGAACACCTGGGGAGGACTCTGTGCTCATGGTTCAGCACAGTATGAAACATGACTGGTGTCAGAGAGGCTACAGACACTCACAAAATAGAAAATGTCATAAAATTAAAGACTTGACAAAGCCCAGGAATACTTCAAAAGTTTCTTCTAGCATATTTTTTTGGCAATTTCACCAGGTAGGAAATTTCAAAAAGGAAAACTTCATGGTGGATTTTGTTTTTAAGGTTTTCCTCTTACCAACCATCTATGTTTGTATTCATATAGGTATGCATGCATTTATGTATGTATATATGTATGTATGTATCTACATATCTATCAATTACATATTTATCTATTTACTTGTGTATGCAATTATACACATGTTCAGGTTACTAGAGGTTCCTCTGGAAGCAGAAAAGGGCATATGGGTAACACCTGGAGCTGGAGTTACAGCTGAAGTTGCCCATTGTAGGGCTAGGAACTGAATTCTGATCTTCTGCAAAAGTATCAAATGCCTTTAACTGTTGAACCATCTCCCCAGTCCCATGGATCCTTCTAGCAGTTCACATTAGAATGATCGCAGATATCAGTGCCATGAGAACAGTGTGATCCTTCAGAGTTAAAAAAGTTTGCCCTGAATATCTTTCCCTGAGTATCTTTCTCAGTGCACATTGCACATGTGTCTCCCTTGTGTTTGTGCAGGAAGCAAATGATGGAGAAAGGACACTGGGTACTGAGCCACCTGATGTCGCACCTCTAAGAATAGACACAGCCAGTTGACACTTGTTTCTGTGACTGGGCCAGCTACATGAACATGACTCACTTCATATATTGTTAACTTTTACTTATGAAGCTGTATGCTGGCCAAGGCATTAAGAGATTTAATATACTAATTTTAAAATCATATTTTCTCTTTGGGGAAGAAAAAATATATAACTGACGTAAGATACTAAAAGACCCTGTGACCCTTGCAGAAGAGATTAAGGAAGGAGGGACATCATCAATCTTTGCTGCTAACTTCTCTGGATTTAGAATAGCCTGGGAAACACATCTCTGGGTGTGACTTACAGGAAGGTTCCAGATAGGGTTAAATGATGAAGGACTACTACACCCGAGTGCTGCTGAAACGGCCCCATGGATTCAAGTCTGTGGTTGAATACAAAGGAGGGAGGAATGAAGAGAAGTATCTTCTCACGTCTTTGTTCTGTCCAGTGTGAGCAAATGCCATGTGCTTCTGCCCTCCGTTCCTTTCCGGCACAACAACTGGCAGCTTCCAAACATAACCCACAGCAATTAAGCTGTGCTTTCTGAAACCACTGGCATCAAGCATTTTGTCATAGAGACAAGAACAGTAACAAGCCCAGGGTGGATGTGGATGCGATGCTGAATGTATTGAGCCTGGATGGTGTTAAAGGGGAGCATGGATGAAGAAACTGGCCGGATCAGACCTTTTCTTTGTTGCCTAGTGGCTGTCAGGCATGTTTCCCCAACAATTTTACTTCCTGCCTCTCTTCACACCAAAAAAATTGAGACAGAAAACCAAGCACACACATTTCTGAACCGTGAGTCAAAAATACATCGTTCTTCGGCTTTTCAGATATTTGTCACAACAAAGCCTTCTGAGGCATACACTACCAGGTGTCATCGGCATCGATTTTAGGGGTCCAGCCCAACGTCACAGCATTCAGGCTAGCTCACTTTGGAAGCTTCTCTCAGGACTTCTAATTGTTCCCCCACCAACTGGTGACCAGGAAGATAGCTAGTCAATGGCATTAAAGGCACATGACCTCTCTACAGCAGCAGCCGAGCCTGGGCTTCTATTTGTTTCCTATGAGCCATGACAGCCATAGCCTCAGAGACAAGGATGCCCCAGATCTATGTGTTCTAGGGTGGTGACAATTAGCCCAGACCTTTCCTCCTTATAGCGACAATGTCTCTATTCTTTAGTGGTTTTATTATATATTTATATCTATCTATATCTCAATCTAGATAAATAGGTAGATAGATCATAGATAGATAGATAGATAGATAGATAGATAGATAGATAGATAGATA
>JABTXL010006712.1:2289140-2306807 GCA_025134845.1 Neodon shergylaensis
ATAGATAGATAGATAGATAGATAGATAGATAGATAGATAGATAGATAGATAAACCGATATACACACATACATCAGAAAGACAAAGAGGAGAAGGGAATACTGGATGTTTGTTCCTTCAGGATAAAATGGCCATGCTCAAACTACTCTGCATGTTTGGTATTTTGATAGAATCATGATTCATACTTTGGATATATCCAACAATAGCAACTACATTCAAAGGAAATGTGGACACTTGTTAATTTAGCCTCAGCATCACATAAATTATATCAGCAAGAGACCTCTTTCTTCTCTCTGACCATTTCTCTGCCTCTGTGTATGTATGAACATCTTTGTTGGATTATGTACTTCTATATGTATATGCATGCATGCTTATGACTGTGTGTATTTGCATGAATGTATATGTTTTTGTATACCCACTTGTCTCTTTGTGTGCACGTGTATGACTCTGTGTGTCTCTGTGTGAGAGAATGTGTGTTTCTATGTATATGTGTGTATATATGTATTTTTGTGTTTATATATGACTGTGTATTTATATGAGTGTATATCTTTATAATAATGTGTGCATGGTTTTGTGTGCTTAAGTGAATGTGTGTATGTGAGTGTATGTGTGTAATTGTATATATATATACGGAGTTGACTATCATCTGACTGTTGCATCTGCAATCATAATAAAAAGTCAATTTAGACAGCTGAGGACAGTTGTTAGAAATTTGTAGGCATGATTGTGTAATAATCATGCATTTGTCTTAAAGCACCCTGAAGCTAAAGTCAAGAGTAGCAAGATTGCTAAATGTGCATATGTAATCCTACTTAGCACAGTATAAAAGACCAACTTATCCACAGGTCTGACTTCTTTCTTTCTTGTGTTAGAAGCTGTTTTTTCAAAGTACTAGAGAGATGGTTCAGCCTTTAAAGGCATTTTCTAATCTCTCAGAATACTTTGTTTCTTTCTCAGGGTCCCAACAGTGGTTCAAAACCATCTGTAACCCCAGATTTAAGGTATCTAAATCCCTTATCTGATCTGTGCATGCACCAGGGACCAAAGTGATGCAATATGGCACCCAACATGTACATGGTGCATACATGCCTGCACACAAAATACTGAAATGAATAAAATAAATTTTAAAAAATGTTTTTCAAAAGAAGCCATTGATTCTGTTCTTTTAATTGGGCTTCAGCAGCTATGACCAGACTTCATCCACATGTCAAATAAAGGCTCAACCAGTTCTTTCTAAGATAATAACTCTAGCAAGAAAGTAAGGTAGGAAAGAAAAAAGATCACAGCAACATAATCTTAACAGGCCTTGCCTGAAACAAAGCAAAAATGCAGTAGAATAATGAAATAATTTTATTTCCTTGTTACTGGAAATAATATTTTCTGCTTTCTACTCATGATGACACTATATGCCTTTTAGAATCTAGTAACTGGCTACATTTAATTTATTTTAAATCTTGAAATTGAATCCTGAGACTTACTTCCAGAATTGTAACAATAAAAGTACTTAATTCCTACTCAGCAGGAAACTGTCCATAATGCACCAAAAGTAGAATACACTGTGTGGGCATGATGGCACATGCCTGGATGTAAAGGAAGGAGAGATGTCAGCTGAAGGCTGTCTCCAGTTAGATTGGGACTTAGAGGGGAGCTTGGGATATGGAGAAATGAAACAAACAACTAAACCAAGTGAATGCAAAGGAGGCCTTTAGAAATTGTCCTAAGTACTTAAAGTAAAGGAAATACTCATCTGAGGACTTCTCTGGAAGCTTCCTCCAAAGCTCAAAAGGAGTGACTACTACCAAAAATAGAATATACATCTCTTCTATTATTGAATGCCTGTCACATGTTTCTGGTGAAGAACATTTAGTGATTTTATTTTTGTGTGTGTGAGGACTGAACCAAGGTCCTTCTGCACACTAGGTGGCTGCTGTAACACAGAGATGTGTCGCCAGTCATCTCTTCTATTTTGTTTTGAGGCTGAGTCTTGTTAAGTTGCTATGACTGGCCTTAGATGTATGATCCACCCACCTCAGTCTCTAGGGTGGCTGGTACCCAGCCCAACTTTAATTATTCTTGGTTTTAGTTGCATCCTGTTTTGCTGACTAACGGGTAAGAATCATCACCCCTAACACCAAATTGATCTATGTGTCTGTGTCCGAGTATGTAGCAGCAGAATAAGAAGCTAGGAAGCCACTTTCCAGGGACAAAATTTTACTCACAAAGTCAGCAATAACCCAACAGCAACAGACCCAGGTCTGAGCAAGGGCTCTACAGTGTTGTTTAAGAGAAGTGTTACAATTGAGCAACCTTTGGATATATACCCAAAAGTGGTATTACTGGATCTTGAGGAAGGTCGTTTCCTAAGTTTCTGAGAAATTGCCATACTGATATCCAAAGGGGTTGTACCAGCTTGTATTCCCACCAGCAATGGAGAAGTATTACCTTTACCCCACAACCTCTCCAGCATAAGTTGTCATCAGTGCTTTTGATCTTGGCCATTCTTACAGGTGTAAGATGGAATCTCAGAGTTATTTTGATTTGCATTTCTGGGATGACTAAGGTTGTGGCTCAACTATGTTCATAGCAGCATTTTTTGTCATAGCCAGAACCTGGAAAAAAACCTAACATGCCCCTTGACTGAAGAATGGATAAGGAAAATGTGGAACATTTACACAATGGAGTACTACACAGCAGAAAAAAATAATGACATCTTGAAATTTGCAGGCAAATGGGTCGAGCTAGAAAACATCATATTGGGTGAGGTAACACAGACCCAGAAAGACAATTATCACATGTACTCACTCATGTGGATTTTAAACATAAACCAAAGAAAACCAACCTACAAATTACAATCCCAGAGAACCTAGACAACAATGAGGACCCTAAGAGAGACATGCATATAATCTGCAAGGGAAGTAGAAAAAGACAAGATCTGCTGAGTAAATTAGGAACATGGGGATTATGGGAGAGGGTTGAAGGGGAGGGAGAGGCAGAGAGGGGAACAGAGAAAAATGTATAGCTCAATAAACTCATTTTAAAAGGGGAAGAGAAGTAAAGGAGTCTGCAAGACAAAATGAAGTCAACTTCCAAGTCAGTGAGGAAGAAGCTATTAAGAGGGTCATAGTAGCTTCCTTTGAGTGACAGACCAAATCCCATGTCACTAAATCTAAGAGGCAATCAAGTAAAAGATAGAAAAGAGTCCCTCATGGTTGGAACAAATCTCAAACCCTTGTAGGACTTTCTCTTACAGAGGGAGTTGGATGCACTTAAATAAGAGGGCAGAACAATTTATGTATCAGAGAGCAATCAAAAGTAATAGAGCAAACTGAGGGTGAGTTATCACCACCCTAGGACTATGGGGAAATTTGTAACATTGTTATGCTTTAAAGATACCTTCCTGCCCCTAGAGAATGAATACAGAAGGCCAAATATAGGTAAAACCTTACAGTCTTAGAGAAGTAGACACATAGCAGAACAATTAATGAGTTGAACAAGGAAAAGAAAATGTAAAGACTTCTATAAACAGAACAGAATTAACAGACATCTCTGGTGTTTCCTCCTGCATTAATATCAGTATAAACAATCTTAAGGCACACAGAACATCTCATGCAGTAATATCCTCTATTAATTTAAAGTTTGGGGGAATGATAAAAAATAATTCTGACTATGATTGGAAGAAAATTAGGATTTTGGAAATTAAAAAAAAATGAGAGTATTAATAAAATCACTCCAAATATTCCATGTGAGTTAAAGAAGACATCAGAAGGAAAACTGGAAAATGAATCAGGATGATAAAATAGAGATTAAATATAGCAAAGCTTATGATGTGTGGCTAGAGCATTGCAGAGAGGGAACCTTGCAGGGCTGAACACTCTTTCTCTAAAGGAGAAAGGTCTTAAAAATGGATGGAAACATAGATCATTGTTTTATGTGGAATAATCCATACTCAGAATCACAAGTGTCAATGATGTTTTCTTACACATGGAGTCTATATTAAGGAGAAAGAGAAGGAAAGAAGAAAGTTGAAAGGGACTAGCTGGGAAGAAGAGGACCCACAGGGGGGACAAGCAGTCAAGAGAGGATAATAGGAGTGGATATGATCAAAGGACAGGAGGTGTGTAATTATGAAACCCATCAGGTTGTCAGCTGATTCACACAGATAAAATGCAAAAAGGGAAAATAATGAAGCCAGAACTTCCTTAGGTCCTTACGATGAAGAGGAGCAAAACATTCCTCTACGGGGTATGGGATGCAATTTCCTTAAGCCAACACCAGCCATAGTTGGAAATTCACAATTGGAAATCCACAATGCACGTGTATGTGTGTGTGTGTGTGTGTGTGTGGTATTTTCTTGAACCCAGATGCCTTCTGAGAACAAGGAATTAAAATGGAAAACAGAAGTCAAGATAGGCTGGCGATTTACTTGAGCAATTTAGTTTGTCTGGAGTGGTTTAATTTTCACATAGAGAGAACAGCAAGTACTATGGGGTACCCATATACTAACAACACTCTGAAAGCATGGTACCACATGTTATCAAAGAGAAGAGGAGGTTCGGGGTAGCCACATAAGGAAAACATCCTCACTGACTTGGAAGGTGGGAACTGTCTGCTATCTTTCCCCTAGTGTTCCACTTAGTCTCTAGATTGGCACAGGCTTGGGCAGATTTGAAGAATGGAAATATCATAGTTGCCATGAGATTGCCTTCCAAAATCAAGGAAGGAAAAGAGCACATACTAAGCCATTGCTGAAGTTGATGGGTCATCCTGCCGCCATATTGCAGGGAATGAATACCCGCTTTGGGAACTGAGTGAGAGAAGAACTCTGGTAAGCAATGTTGGCAAGGAAGGAGGCATCCATCTTTCTCTGGGGACTCAAAATTCAGCCTTATCCTCTCTAGGTTGTTTAAGATGATTTATTTTTCAAATATAAGTATAACACATCATGATAACTCCTTATCCCTAGAAAATAGTTTGAAAAGTTTGATATGCAGCATAATTAATAAATGTTTCCCAATAATTATACCCAATTTATCACAAAATAATACTAATGAAAAGGCTAGCATGATGAGAAATCAAAATACACATGCAGAAAGATAAAAATTTAAATTTAAATCAAAGGATACATCTTGAACATATGAAATAATTGAATTTTCAGATGAGGGCTTCTTCCTTTATCTATTTACAGCTCTGTGGAGGATCAGAGAGGCTCCAGGACCACATTCCCTCCTCGGAAGGAAAGCAGATATGTGCTCAGCTGCACTTGCTTCCCAAACTTCCCCCAACTCCCAGACAAACTACAGAATGCCTGTTCCTTGGCAGCAAAATTGAAAGAAAAAATTTGATTAGCTTTGATTTCTTTTCACATTTCCACTTAGTCTTGCCCTAGATTCTTTAGAGTCAAAAAATAAAAAAGAAAGAAAAACGTAAAGAGCCATTCTGTAAACAATGTGGAAGTCCTTCACAATCTCCCCATGTCGGCACAAAGCTCCTGGGACTCGCTCCAGCTAATAATCTGCTTCAATTCATCTTCAATTAAACCAATTCATGGGAGGAAATAAGGAGCCTTTGCCCGGATTATTTAATTGACCCATTACTGGATGCAGAACCCTTGCACCTGGACCAGCTTGGTGGCCCGGTTCCCGTTCCTCCTCTCCCCACCTCCTCCCTCAGAACACACGACATCCTTCCACCATCAGCAGCTCCTGTGATGGATGGGTGATGGAGATGCTGAGCATAGGACTAGTAGAGGCTGCTCCTTATCCAGCGGCATCAAACCTTTGCAGAAGGTGCCATGGAGGAGGTCTCCTTTAGCTCCTCTGCAGCCAGTTCATATTTGCAATTTCTTTCTGTTCCTGAAACATCTGAATGTTTTATCTTTTTATTTTCTTTTGGGAACCAGGCTAGGCAAACTTTTTTAGTCATAAACCTTATGCTACTGCTGACAAACAAATCTTGAAAAAGAGATTTCATGTTTGAAAGCTGTACTTCATATATATATTTGCACATTTGACAAATTATTAAATGCAAAAAAGGCATTGGTTGGAAAAAGATCAAATAAAAGGAGCTTGGAAAGTAAAGCTGCATCTTTGGTAAGAGCAAATTTTGGGGATGGGGGAGTGTGTACTGTATTCCTAGAACAGAGTAAGAGGACTCAGTAGTATCCATTCTGGCGACCAGAACTGCAGACTTGGAGGTGGCAAGGCATCACTGGACCCTAACAGTGGGTTTGGCTTCTTGTCGCAATTCTTAGTCCTGGGCTCTGAAATGGCTCATTTACATTGCTGCCATAGAGAGCTATCTACACTTCACCATTCAGAGGAAGCCCTCCTCTTGATTCTTCTAAGGTTGCACTATGAAACCCTGGAGATGCCTGCAGGCTTACCATAGGGGAAGGAATCCCAGTCAAGGTACTTTCATTCAAAGAATTTGAGAAAGGATTGATCTTACTTGTTATTGATTAGGTAAAAGTTCCTCTTAGAAGCGTTAACACGTTACAAAGACCTCCTACAAGCCATTAATGAAGAGGATAATGTCATAATCTTAAATCTGAAGCATGGTAGGAAAGACCACTCTGGAAAGAAGGGACTCAGGCCAATATCAGATGTGCTTTAAGCACTTGGTATATTCATGAGTTCAGACCACTTGAAAATGCTTTCTGCCATTTCTTCTTTCATGAAAGCGTTTGCAAACTCTTCCACTAAGTGCGCCTAACTTCCTTCCTCCTTCCCCTCCTTCCAGCTGAGAGGATTCCACAAGAGCTAACTGAACACTTCAAAAATTTCCATGGCTTTCTGGAGCCTGATAACTGGTCCTTTCCTGTCTCCTTGCCCATGTCCTAGCAACAGTATGGGAGGGTGTTGCCTGGTCATCATAGCTGGGAGCGAATGCTGTGCTGAGTCCTAATCACCTCGGTAGCCCTGTGTTTTTCACATAATGGATAATCGATACTTATCTAATCAAATGTAGCCCAAAGGATGATTAAATTTTCAATTGAGTCAATTATAAATAGAGAGTATAGAAGATTTTAAAGAGCATCCTCTAGGAGGAAGAAGAGAGAAGGAAATGCCAGAAATGATTAGGGGAACACGGAAGGTCCTTAACTGAGTCAAAGTGAGTTAGTTTGACCGACCACAGAGATTTGAGCCTGTTGTCTACCATCTAAGACTGAAGGAGGAAGAACATTCAAACACAACACCTTGCTTCCTGATTGAGGGCTAATTGATGAAGTCATCCTTGCTTCTCACAAAGCCGGAAAGAGGAGTGAGTTTAGAAAGAGGCCCTTATACCACTGAAGTCTCAAGCCATAGCTCAGGCCCCAAGTGAGGAGTTGGAAGATGGGACAAGATCATGTACAGAGAACTAGCAATGTCATGTACAGTATCCTCAAGAAGACTGACACACTGTGAGCCAGCTGGGACTGGATGAGAAACTAAGAGGACCAGAGTCACTGGGACTTAATGGTAGAAGTATTTTGCTTGGGACAAAAGCCTCTATTTTACGAGAAGTTGAGAAAAAGTCAAATGGCTGGAGGTAATTACTACCTTAAGAAGAAAAGCTTTGAAAAGCAAACCAACATTAAGCTACAAGCTACTCAACCAAGTCTGCATCCTCACAGGGCACTCAACCAAGTCTGTATCCTCATAGAATCCTCTTTTGTGATTGGAGCACAGTTCTTGACTGTTCTCAGATGTCAGTTCCCAGAGAAGCCAACTTCCCACCATCTTGTACTCAACATAGGGTGAACTGTGACCAGAGGGCTGCTCCTGCCTTTCAGCTCTGGCCTCCTAATGCCCAGGGTCATCTTCCCAAACACAGAAATACACACCCTGCCTCTTCTGCAGCCCTGCAACAAAGTAGAGCTCAAGTTATCTGGATGACTTCCAGTGTTAGGGGAGGTGGTCTTTGCCTTCATTGGCCTGAACTTTTCCCAGCTACCCCTCAGCCCTGATCTCCATATGCTCAGGCAATACTGACACCTTCCCTGCTTTCTGCCTCTTCTATGTCTGGTGTTCTTCCTCTGGCCATCTTTTGTCTGCTTCACATTCTTCAAAGCTAGGTGAAGACATATGATAACACATGATGCTGTGCCCATGTATTTCTCCTCAGACATATGATAGCACACGATGCTGTGCCCAAGTATTTCTCCTCAGATTTCCTTTCTCTCTTCTCTTTTGAATTTGCATCTTAATCCATGGAAGTGTTATCTGACACTAATGCTGTAACCAGATGCGGAGTGCTTCAATGCAGAACATTTCCCACTCATGGAAGACCCTGAATATTTCCTGAAAGAAGAAAGCACACGAAGAATAAATGAAGCCATTATCCTACCTGGACTAGACTAAAAGATGTGATACTGGTCTATGGAGAAGAATGAGCCTGTCAATACCCCTCCCACATGTTACCATCTTAATAGGGAGATGACTAAGCAATGTGACTGCTGCTCCCTGAGGAATTGAAGATAATGACAGAAAGCAGGGGAGTAAAAACCAAAGTGCTGACAAGAGAACCGAGGAGAGAACAGAAGTGTGAAAGACTTGGGGATGGAGTGGGGTGTGGAGACAGCCTCCCATGGCTGGCCTGGCACCTTCCTCCAGGTATCTGAATTCTGAATTCATGTGCCCGCAGAGCCAAATCTTTCCATTGTCCTTGAGCTTTTTAAAACAAGAAATTAGAGACAACTCATAGCCTCACACAGGATGGCTTTACAGAGTCATATAAGCAGCGTGATGGCAGGTTCCCTCTCACGAAAAGCTGGCTTCATGTCTCTCTGATGTCAACATTGGTACTGCATTCTGCTCAAAGGCTGGGTTGGTGTCAGACTTACCTTTTAAACAATTTGGACCCTCAAATTAATATATTCATTAAATAGTCAGTGAAATAAAATTTTGGATAACTATTCATTTTATAATTACATAAAACATACTCTTGTGTTATATTCTTAGTTATTCTTTAACAGAGATAAGCCATTCATATGTATCATGAGTTTTATACTAACTACAACCACAATGCACAGAAAAAGCAAAGTCTTAAAGTGAAGACTTTCAAAGGAAAGGGAGGCTATGGGGAATGCAAGAGAGAGTAATGGGGGGATAGGAAAGGCAGAACGGTACACACTTTTTCTCATAGAGACATGTAGATTTAAGTATAGAAAGCATCTACATTAATAAAAAAAACAAGAACAAAAACTTTGATTACAAAATGTCAAAACAATTAGTAATAAGCTAGAAACTGAAATAATGATCATCAAAAAGGACCATGTTTCTAGAAAATTATCAGCTTCAATAGAGGAGAGGGTATCTGAACTGACCCCCTGTAGTCAGAATGATGATTATCATAAATATCACCATAGAAACTTCGTTCAACAACAGATGGGAACAGAGGCAATGACCCACATCAGAGCACTGGACTGAGCTCCCAAGATCCAGTTGAAGAGTGGAAGGAGTGAGAGTATGAGCAAGAAAGTCAAGACCATAAGGGGATCATCCATTGAGACAGTTTGCTTGAGCTAATGGCAGCTCACCAATTCCAGCTGGACTGGGAGTGAACAAGCATGGGAACAACCAAGCCCCTCTGAAGGGGGTTGACAGCTGGGGCCGACTGAGGGGCCACTGATAGTGACACTGGGATGTGTCTCTACTGCAGATACCGGCTTCATGGGATCCTATTCTCTTTGGATATATACCTTGCTCAATCTAGATGTAGTAGGGAGGGCCTTGGACTTTCCACAGGGCAGGGTGCATGGCACTCCCTTAGGGTTTGAAGTGTGGGGAAGGGTCTGTGGAGGAAGAGGGAGGGGACTGGGAGGAGAGGAGGGAGTGAGAATTTGGATTGGTATATTTTTTTTAAGTAATAATAAAAAGAAAGAAAGAAAAAAGAAAATTTTCAGCTTCAAGTTGAATCCTTTTGGATGATTTCTGGAGAGATGGGTCCTAGGAGGAGAGGCCATAGCTGACCCTAGGGCCAGTGGACAGAATGAGTGAAGGCATGACTTCCCCTAAGACAGAATGTGAAGGCCCATCCTAAGATTGTCATGTGGCTGTAAAGTGCTTGCCAGCAAGAACCTCTGGATTATATTTAATATTGAGCACATGGTCTCTCAACAAGAGTATGGGTGGTACAGGAATATTCCATGAAAAATCTGAGACAAGTCAAATGGAAGCCAGACTGAAGGAAAAGACAACACTCACCCTGGCGATTGGAAGAAACTTGGAAGCCCTGGAGACAAAGGATCCACTTAAGGTGAATTTGTGTTTGCCCTGTGGAGCTGGAGAGAATTGGAACCTTTGGCTTTTCATCATGGGAGAGTAACAGTGTGTTTGGTTAACAAGGAGACAAATGCTTAGAGTAATGATGACTATTGGACTTGGCACAGGGACATCAAAGAAGGCATGAAAGTGAATGTTTGTACTCTAAGTGATAGGTAGGGTCAGAATGTACTTGACCTAGGGACAATGGAAGCTCAGAAATGGTGGCATGTAACTAAGAAATCCTTTTCCATGGGCAAGAGGGGCTCATGAGAGATAGTCTAGCTCTTCCCTCAATGCTAATGAAGTTGTAGGAACTGTCACCCTTATTGAAATGAAGCCTTAGCCTCACACAAACATCCCTAATTTCTTTACATTATTTTTTTACATCCTTACTGAACGCTTTACAAACTGAAGGGATTGGCAATGCTGTGCAGAGGGTGGGGGTGGCATGAGCCCCTGCCATCTTCCCAACAGCAGGTGGGTACTTCCTCTTGCATTTTGGGAAAAAGACCTGAGATGGGACATTTTAAAACCGGGCCCATTATCTCCACAAGAGCCTGTGAGTAATGAAGTGAAGGTAAGAGCTATGGGTCTCTCCTGCTACTCACTAATCTGGGAAGAGAAGGCAGGCTTTTGAGGAACGAAGCCAAGACTACTTGTACCAGTCACTAGATTCTCAATAAAAACATGAAAGACATTTGAATGACTGCACTGGAGATCACTAGCTTCCTGATTTATGTGGGAAAGTTCTGATACCCTTGGTAGACAATAAAATAAGCTAAAGAGGTCCCTTAATTGAGAATCTTCTAAAACCATCATGGCGCAATACTATGGAAAGTGAGAAAAGTAAAGAATATGAAGGATACCCTGAAGTTGGCAGAGCAGATTTAGGAAGCTTAAGGTCAGAGGCAGGCTTCAAACCTTTGAAGTAACAGGTGCCAATGGAGAAGCTGCAATAGGATATCTGGATTTATTGAAGTCCAATGTCAGACAAAAGATGTTTGCAATGGGAAGAGACACAACCCAGTGCTTTCATAACTCCAGAGATGTCCTCATCTGGCTTCAGAGAACAAGATGCTTTTCTAATCTAAGCCAATGCTCAAGCACCCCCAAAAGATCCCGAGGGCCCTTTAGGATTATATTAAATCTACTTAGTCCATGCCCTGTTCATGGACTCCAAATTCCGAGTGATGTCATGCCTGTGTACAGCACAGCTTACATAATAGCTTAAGCTTGATGTAGACTTGGGCTCGGCAGCACACAGTTTCCTTTCAGAATATTGCTACTCAATAATAATGTACCTGGACAACTCTGATGTACAAAACAAACCAGGTGCTCAATACATAGTAATAAGATATGCACCTGCAAGCCACAGATTAGGATGTCCAAGCCTTATCATTTGAGTGATAATTTTTGGAAAACTCCATTGGCCATAGGCAGTGATTTCTCTGAAGGACTGGGCAAAGAGAATGGCCCGTATCCCAGAAAGGATGCATCCCGCTTGATGACACGTGAGAACACCTGTGATTGACAAAAATCTGTAAGACGTTGAAGTCAACCCTCATGGAAACTTTGATAGTTTAAAGCCTCAGGGGAGGAAGCCACTGAAGATGAGCTGGGCACAGCAAGGGGGCTGGAGTTCAAGTCGGAAAATGTCACTGAATTGCCACAATCTCAAGAAAAGCTTCAAACACATCTGAGGTCTCTTCTTATGAGTGAGCAAAATAAAGGGAGTTTAGACTGAATCCGCTCCGGAGAAGGGACTGTGAACAATGTCAAAGTGACAACAAAGGATTTGGAAGATGGCTTGTGTACAGAGGAAGGAGAGCAACAGGGCTTGAGAGGATTAAATCCAATTCGGAAAGAAACTCCGTGGAGGGCAGAATGCCATAGCAGAGCTTTGCATGTGTAAGAAAATTAGTCTTCGATGGCAGCAAGTGTCAGTCAGTGCTGCAAGCCTTGCTGTTGTCTTATTTTTAAAAACTGTGGCTGTGACATGTAGAAAACCCTTGATCCTTCAGCAGCCATGAGCATCAGGTTGGGACTTACTAACAGATAGATTAAGAATCATAGAAGAGTCAGACAATCACTGGTAGGTTTTAAGGCATTTTGAGTTAAGCTTTTAAGTTTGAGATTTTGCCCTTTCAGATATATTAATACTGCATACTTAGACTGCAATATAAGGTAAAAGTCTTCATATGCACTGGAGAAAAATTTTAAAAATTTGTATTACTAGCCTTATTGCAAAATTAACTTTCTGTGGTTACAGAACTTCTCCCAAGAAAGCCAGGGTTTAACTATTACTTGCCACTTTGCACTGGCAGCTGTGTTGGGAAGAAAAATGCAGGACAAAGATTATGATAACCAGCAGTGGATCTAGGGCAGCAGGGACTCACTACATTGTTTATGCTCTGATTTTAAGGTTGTGTGTTATCTATTCAAACATGTTTAAGTTGCTAGCACAGAAAAAAGACGGAATAAATTGGAAAGGAAGCCAGGTAACCCAATATAAATAAACCTTCAATAAGTAGGAATAATCAAATGTTTCCAAACCATGTTGAACATTTTCTAGAACTGTTACTTGAAAGCTTTGAAAAAGTTGGCGAGATGTTTAAAGGCAGCGACTCTCATCTTACAGAGTGAACATGGTGTTAAGCACTGGCTGAGCTTGAGTGTAGTGTCACAGACTTAAAATCCTACAAGTGAAGGGGGGAGGATCAAGAGTTCAAAGTCAGAGATACAGGAGGGAAGAAGGTGCGAACTCTCTTATTCTGTTATCTGTCCATCCATCCATCCATCCATCCATCCATCCATTCATCCATCCAATTGTGTGTGTGTGTGTGTGTGTGCAGTAAGCTTATATTTAAGTTAATTTACTAAATATGAGCAAGTTCTGATACTTTTATGATTGTTGGTATTTCTTTTACTTTTTTGTTTTCATCTACAGAAAAAAAAAGCTTATTAAAGAGAAATAAAAATGAGCTTGAAGAAATGCTTGGAACAAAGCCATTTTCTGCATTTTAAGCATAGAAACTTGCTTCAGAAACATATTTTCACATATTTGACTGTAGAACTTCACTAAAGAACCCAGTAGACTCAGGAGATATTGTGAAAGAGAGGACGGAAAGACATAGAGACAGAGGGAGGAGGGCTATGTGATCCTGCCTTTCTAGAACAAGGTGGTCGTGGCACTGTTGAATGCACAATCATTGTAATTATCTACACAAGACCTGCAGGAGATGGGACCAATTAGCTTTCTAGCCTGAAGTGGGAAAGTCTTGCCCATCCCGTAGGATTTATAGGCAGTTAATTATTGCTGGAAGGAAGATAAGACAGATTCTTCAGTGATGTAACTACTGAAGTGTCCCCACGCTCCTGTAAGTAAATCTAATTAAACTCATTGAATAAAACATTTCATGAAAATAGAAGAAGAATGATGGGGAATACTTGGAAAGAGGATGGGATTAGTGGGAGAGGAAGGGAAAAAAGAGGCTGTAGCTGTGCCCTATTACCACAAGGCATCATAGCTGTACAAAGACGTCATAATAAACACATTATTATGCCAGTAAAAATCTTGTTGAAAGTCATTTCTAAATATGTCAAGCTCTCATAGCTACTTGAATCAATTTGGGAGTGTGGACTCAATTGGAGGGAAGTCAGTAGCAATGAGCCACTGACAGAGACTTTAAACCTGCATGTTCCTGACTACCCATTCCCTCAGGCTAGGTCTTTGATAATGGGAATTTAGAGAAATATTTATTTGATTTCATTATCATGAATTCCACTCTTCCTCAAAATATCACTTTTAAGCAAAAATATCCAATCATTCCCTTTCCTCTTTGTTTCTCCTTGTTAGTTTATACCATATTCATCTCCTCCCATCTCTCTATTTACAGCATCCACATCTCCATAGAGAGAAGATGATATCATCATTAAAACATCTTATTTTCAGTTCAGGTTCCGTGTCTTTCATTTCTAAATTCAAAGGATATACTTTAGGGCATAGTCAGTAATAGATCATATAAAGCAAGCCAGAATATCTAACATACAGTAACTCATCCTAAACATCAGTTTATTTCTATTCAAAGGTGTCTGCATTTTCTACACTCATGACCTCACAACATGGGAAGAAACCAAAAGGTTTGGCTTGAGAAGAAGTGTGAGAGATCCTAGCAAATAGCTTCTGTGGGCTCTGGCTATATATGCATATAAATTTACTTATATTAGTATAATTTCATACCTATCATATCTATGAAAAGGATGTTTATAATGATTTATAAAATATATCATGCCATTGATTTTAGTATCTGGTGAGTGGGGACTATAGAGATCTAAAAGGTCCCACCAAGGGGTACTGAGTCAATGATGCTGACAGGGGACACAATTGCTCTGCAGGAGTCACTGGACAGAAGTCAGCAACCTCAGAACCATGGTGCGGAGAAAAACTGAGGAGACTCAGGGCCCGGGTCTGGTACCAAATGTGGTGCATCAGTCAATTATAATAATAAATTATAATAAATATAGTTAAAGATGCCCCAACCTGGGGTGCTCTGATGCTTAGGAGAGTCTCCCATAAAGCTGGGACACCCTACTACCTTTCCTTAAATAGTGGTAATAAGTGACTGACTAGTAATCAGAAGGCATGGTGGGGTGAAGGGGCAGCACCCGAGGGCAGTGTAAGACAATCCTATAATTGAGGATGGTCCAAAGTGCATGCTTACTGTCATGCTAAACTCTATCCTGGGAGTGTCACTGAAGTGTGAATATGAGTGGCAAATGTATATATACACACATCATTTTCTTATATGGAGCCTTCAGGAGCCAAAATTACTTTTTAATTTGAAAGAAAAACAAATCATTCACAAGAGAATGCAAATAGACCTCTACACCTAAAGAGTAAAATCAGACAGGTGTTAGGTAAGGATACTGTCAGAAATGCATACTGTTTTTGTGTTTGAGTTTTAAGACAGGACATTATGTACACCAGGATGCCTCACTTTGTAATTGAAGCTAGCCTTAAAATCTTCATCTGCCTCACCTCTCAGGACCTTGGATTGCAGGCATAGGCCACCACATCTGGCACCTCTCCGTGTTGCTAATTGCTATGCTGATACTGCTATAGTCATGCAAAGGCCTATTAGAGCCCTCAGAACAGAGTGAGACCCAGCCGTGGACATCAGTACCTCTGGGAAGTATTAAAAGACAGAAACAGAGAATATGAATTTCATGGTTATCTCTGTCAGACATAGCCAACACCAGGCTATTGGTTTTTTTTTCCTGGTTCATTATTTCCACAAGAAATTGAGAACTAAGTTTGCTCATGGCTGCCCCTCTTAGTCTTCCTGGAAAATCCCCAAGGCTTCCCCTGTGTGGCTCTGCAAGGTGGAGCCTCTGGAATGATGTAAACTCCCATTATGTTCTTTGTTTCTGGCGTGTGCCCTGCTACACCATTCCTCCCGTGGGGTAGCAAGAGTTATCTAAGTATCTCACCACTGCTAGATGTCCAGGACAGGTGGAGCTGACATATATTAACTCCTATCATGCTTGAACTGTATACATGCATTGTGTATACACATACACATGAGATAAGCCAAGTTATTCAAACTTCTACTACATCTGCACTCTACTAAAAACCATAACCCCAACACATCAAGACAATGGGCAATGCTGTAATCTCACAGATGGGTAGGGAAAGAACACGAGTCACAGGAAATGAACATTGACTTCTCTTTGTTTGTTCTCAGGATTTGCTCCAGCTTTTGCTTGTGCATGGTGAAGTGCCTATGGAGTGAGTTAGGAAGGAGAGACATGGGGAGTGAGGTGAAGAAAGAGGATCTGTGGAAAACTCCATCCATAACCAGGGTCGCGTCAGAGACTGATAGTCCTCTGTTCTTTGTGAAGCATTTCCTGGAGTGTCTTATTCCATGCTGTGGGGCCTCATCCCTTGATAGGAGAGTCCCTTTCCCACAGAATAGCCCTAGACAGCATAGCTGAGCATGAGTTCCATAGTCTGAGAGAAGTTATTCATTGTTGTCCCTACCTCACAGCTGCACACAAACTGCAATCGCACACTGTTCATCCATCCAGGTTGGGAACGAATCTGGCACTCGTCAATATTGTGCCTGGTTGATGGCCAGTGTTATTTTGAACTTGCCACCACCAAACAGTTAAGGGAAACACAACCAATCCATTTTTGTTCATTGCTTCCAGAGTATGCTCCAAATTAAAATCGATTTTTCTGGGACCAGTGGACGTATTTACAATAGCATGATGCTCACAAACCCGCATGCACAAGCGCCCAGCAAGGTGGGCGGTGCTCATTCTTTCTCAGGTCCCTCCTACCCTCTTACACTCAGCAAATGTTTCGCCTAATTTGAATATTAAGACACTCCCTCAGAAATGCTTGTTTCTCAATGTGTTGCAAACTTAAAATCAGTGAAAAGTCCATATCGCCAAAAATCTTCCCCTGACATGACACTGGATGGTTTACATCCATGCTGTGAGGCCCACTCCGATTTGATACCCTGAGCATGAATTACTGGAACACGTTGTAAAGTTAAGTAATATAATATAGCCAATCAGTCACAAAGTCCTTTAGGTGTAAAACCAGGGCAGCCAGTCCTTCCTTTGTTAGTCTGTATTCTCCAAAATACCTAAACATGTAGATGTATAAATAGAAAAATAATGAATAAATTTACTGACATTTTATTCATAAATAATGATCATGGTAAAGACTAATAATGAAGCAAAAAGTATTAGCCAAGCATCATGTACTCTAGGAGAGTCACTGGGGAACTTTCTAAAACAAGATGTTCTTGTGAGGTCCTCATATGTAATGAAGACGCTGGGAAAATAGAGCCACACTCTTCTGTCTTCCCACTAGCAGAACTACACAAATACATCCGTGACAGTTTTAATCTCACTGAAGCTATTTGCATATTCTTTGAGGACAATTTCTATTTACTGGGACGTCATACGTGTTTTGAAAACCAGGTTGGATTTAAAGTTATATACAGAACTTATTTTGCCGCCAGTGATTCCAAGTGAGTCCCTAGCCTGGATTCAGCCTCATCTCACTCCCCACACAGTTGCCAGAGAGAAGCAGATGCTTGCCCAGAATGCTGCTGTAGTACTTGGGAAAGAAATCATTGGAAAACATTACACATGAAATCAGCGTGTCTTGCATCATGAAATTTTTAAGAAATAAGCGGGACCGAAGGAGACTGTTTACAGGTGTGAAGCAAAACCGTCAATTATTTACTGCTGAGTAGTACTCTAATATGTATATATTCCATACTTTCTTCATCCATTCTTCCATTGAAGGGCATCTAGGTTGTTTCCAGGTGGGGAGGAGGTAGAAATCTTAAATAGATAGATAGATAGATAGATAGATAGATAGATAGATAGATAGATAGATAGATA
>JABTXL010006712.1:2306817-2365421 GCA_025134845.1 Neodon shergylaensis
ATAGATAGATAGATAGATAGATAGATAGATAGATAGATAGATAGATAAATAAATAAATAAATAACGTCAATTAGCAGCATGGACTGTCCCCACACATGAGTTAAATATGGAAATGACAAGAGGGACCGACCTGATTGCTTTGTAACCTGAAGGGTGGCCTGAGCCAGTTTCTCAGCATGGGCCACAGAGAAACTCGTGTTCTGCTTCTTTCCTTCATTGCTGTGAAGGATGGCAAATTTCCTGCAGTTAGACAATGGAGGTTTGCTCTCTATATCCTGGCACAAGACTGGACATAGTTAATAGTCACAGCCTTCATATTAGTGACCAAACAAATCATATATATGCATATGTACATATATGTTATATATAATGTATGCATACATGTATATAATGCATTATGTATGATATGAAATCTATATTTGATGATGCTTTTCATATATTCAAAATGGTACAGACCTCCCTGGGCCTTCTGTACTTTCATAAACACCTTCTTGGCTCACACACTTCATTGCCTCATTCTCCTCCACAACTCTTATGTTTGGTTTTTGCTTTTTTGTTTTCAAAAACTTAACCAGCCAGTTGAAACTTTATTTTGTAAAACACAAATGTGGTATGAGCACATCTTGTAAAGTCATTCATCCCCCACTCCCAGGCCCTCTCACTTCCTTTTCTACAATTTAAACTTTTTTTCTGTCAACAAATAACATGAATTTCATATTTTAAATAGACTATTATGCAGAAATGTACACATAAATGCACAGCACAGGACAATGTTCTAGAATTCTCCAGAATGGTTCTGGAAGTGCTGAAGCCTCAGCAGCTTGTGAACCTGTCAGCACACAGCTGATGCCTAGCATGAAGGCAGAAGGCTACAGACATCCAGGCATAGCTCCTGGTATGGGACTGTCCACCTAGCAGCAACGGTAAACACACAGGAACAGATGCATCTATGCAGTCCACAGCCTGCATTCTAGCAGGGTGGCATCCTGCCATCATGCATGAAGTATTCACTCTTGAAGACTTTGGTGGTCATCTGTTTCAAGGATTCTTTGACAATATGTTCAATGACTAAGTTTATCACAAAACTTAATTTCTCCTGAGACTGGTACTTTTGAGACAGAAAGGTCCCACTTTGACAATGTGACACCTTCTATCTGGGAATCACTTCAATTTGCAGTCATACTTAAGCACCTGACAAACAAAAAGAAATGTGAACAATACCTAGAACCCCTTTTGTAAAGATCACAGGGAATTCTGGACAACACTAAAAAGTAGATAAGTGGAATGTGCTATTCTGCACCTCAGTCTCCCCAGGAATGCTTCTAAGACTGGAGGAGCCCAGCACAGAGACACAGACAGCCACCAGGATATAGTTCTACAGTGCTGTCCAGTGATCTTCTCAAGCCCAACAATCTGGGCCTCTGGGCTCCTCCAAAATGAATACACAGAAATCAGTTAACCTCTGCAGCCCTGCCTCTTGGACAGGTGGTTCACTTAGCTCTTGGAGAAAATTACATGCCTTGATAGAATATTCTAGTCTTAATTGAAGTTTGTAAAGCATGCTAGCATCTTTAGCTCAAGTATATTGCGAGCATAACCTTCTGATCCTGTCAGGAAGCAGGGCCTTGGGTAGATTTATAGTTCATCCAGTTGCTAGGTAGCATAATACTCCAGGCTTAGACCTCCTTTCCTGCTGCTCAGATGCAAAGGAACATAGCTTCCATTGCACAGTGCAAAGCAATGAAAGGCAGCAGGTAGCGGTCACGTAGCAGTAGGGATGGCACATTTGTGTGCACGCGTCACTTGCACATCTGTGTGCACACCTCACTTGCTCTGGAAACAACCTAACACAGATCAAATACTGAGACTTTGGTGTGAACTAGCCAGTGTGCTCAGTAAGCAGACAACATTTATTTCTGGAGATGGATTTAGGAGCTTGATTTTGGGAACCAATGTGATTGTCTGAGTTCCTGCTTAATGACCTGCATTCCAGGCCCAGCTCCAGCCCAGATCCAAATGACTGCTAATCACCTGTATTCCTTTCTGTATCAACTTAATCCCAGTACTTAGAAGACAGAAGTAGGATGATATCTGCTGAGTTCAAGGTCATTCTGGTCTACATAGATCTAGACTATATAATGAAACGGTCTCAAAAACTAAAAAAAAATTATTTTTTTCTATTTCTATTTCTCCATGAGTTCAATTAATAACTATATGTGTATATTATATAAATATCACATATATTTACATGTACATGTATAAATGTATGTAACATATATATATGTGTGTGTGTGGTAGAAACTATAACATATATAACATATTATGATATAAACTATTTTGGAGGAGAGGAGATTACCACACAAAGAGGTTGGGAAACTTACTCAGCATTAACTCCATTAGCAAGAGTCAAATTGACTTGCATCCCCCACTGTCAAGGAGAAATCTGCCTTTACATGGTAACATAGAGAGACCAGAATGTGGACCACTGATCTGGAAGAAGCTTGGTGTTTTACTATTTTCCATAATTTAATGAACAGATATCTTGGCAGGGGTTGTTGTTTTGAAATCCTTTGCTGACTCTGTATTGGTTTTTCTTTCCTTTCTTTTTCTTTTTTATATTAAACTCATTGTTTTTTTTTTCACTTTTTGTATTTATTATGAGAGGTTGTAGAATGGTGGGTCGTAATGAGACTGTCAGCTCTGTCTAGGTCACTGCATAGGACGGAATGAGCTCAGGCTGTCCTTTTTATGCATAGACACTATGTGGGAAGCTCCAGACATGTCCTGTATGCCCTCCTTACAAGGCCTGCCTGCAGGGTGACACCCACTAGGCAGATCTGCCCTTGATGTGCCATTTCAAGTCTGAGTACTGAGGTGACAGCCAAAGGGAGATGGCAGAAAGGAGCCAGGGGATCTTTGTCACCAACACTTGTCTGGGGCAACATCTGGTGGATTCTGATGCTGAGCACAGTTTCTTCCATTTTATTCATTATTTCTTTAGAAGAAGAAGAAGATGCAGGGAATGACTTACTGAGATTATGCATTATCATAAGTATCGGACATGCAGTGTGTACAAGTCAGCTAAAGATGATTTTCTGTTGTATGTTTCAGCAGGTGAAAGGCACCTGTTAACTTTATACATTTGTATGGACTGTATAATCAAACCTTTATCCATGCCATACGGAAGGATGGCATGCAATAATAAGTCATGAGGACTCGGTAGCCATTCAGATTTATCATGTCTCATCCAGTCTCAGAGCTGTTTCCATAATAGAGGGATCATTATGTACATAATTTGTCCTTTAGTCTTTTTTGTTTTTTTTTTCATATCTATAACCAAGATTTTAAGGAGGTCACCACCAATCAAATTTTGTCTTCATTAATTTTGAAGAAAACCATAACTTTTTGTTTCTTGGGGGAAACAATGGCATAACCTTTACCCCCAAGGCAACATACTTTCTGACTTCCATTTTGAAGTTAAGATATTCCTAAAATATATGGGTTGGTTTAATTTAACAGTTTCCATAATTAAATGTCTCTCAGCAGCTATTGCATTTTGTACATTAGGATTTAAAAAACTAAAAGTCAACAAAAGAAAACATAGGATCCACTCATGCTGTGTATTTCCATCTTTCCATGACTTAATCCTTTTATATTACTTCATGCTTTCTTTAAAGACTTTATTATTGAAACTATTTTTCTATGACTGTCTATCCCCATTTTCATTTCCTTTTTTGTATCTAAGCACATTTTAACCACACCATACCTTTTTAGAAGCTTTTCTGGTCTGTACCTGGCTTTCCTATGCACCTGCAGCATTCTCTGACCACATGAGACAAATCTTCAACTGCCATGTCAGCCGCTGCATGGCTCAGCTTAGCATGTGGCACAAGCACATGGTGCTGATGGCTGACTCTAGCCTGCAGACAGTGGCTGGTAGTCATGCTTCTGTCACCAAGCATCAGCCCGCATAAGAGACTGCAGGACTAGGAATCCATAACTGACTCTTTGTCCAGAACTTTTCTTTGCCTTCTCAGGCCCTGTGTTTTGATATTTGAGTCCCCACATTGGACACCCTATGTATTCAGATTTTTCTTTGGGTCTACAGCTGACAAATAATTACTCAGAGACTTATGAATTATGAAAGCTTGGCCTTAACTTAGGCTTGAATATAAACTAGGTCTTATAACTGAAATTAACTAAATTCTATTCATCTACATTCTGTCATGGTCTACCCATCCTGCACCCTGCATGGCTCCTCACATCTCTCTTGCATGCCTTGATTCCCCTCCTACTTCCTCTCTCTGCCTGGAAGTCCTCACTATACCTCCTGCCTAGCTATTGGACATTAAGCCTTTTATTACACCAGCAAATACACCTTTACACAGTGTGCAAATATCTCACAACAGCAACAACTAACAAAGACTTCTGCAAATATCTTTGCAGAATCTAGCAGAATCTTGAGGATCTAGTGGTCCGTTCCAAGTTGGCAGCCCACCGTGATAGTGTTGTTGATTTGGCTTTTGAGTCTTGAAGGACACAAGAGAAAGGACATTTTGAACTCTTTATTCATAGTTTCAGATAGTTGTTGGTAATGTGTGACAGGGGATCCCCGGCATGAAGGCCCTGAGAGAGCAATAGGCTCTAAAAGGTCTTTGTGTGAAGATCTGGAAGTGAAGCCTCAGTTGTACTGGAGACCTGAGACATGAGATATATGCCAAGGGCAGCTTGTGGAAGGGAGCAGAATCAGACCAGGCATAAAATATTTGTTTCATGCAGAAAGAAGAATTCATCTAAACCCTTTGACATTGGATTTAGAGACATCTGAGGTTTACTGGGCTCATCTCATTCTTGCTTTGGCCCAGTATTTTCTGACTATGCCTCCCATTCTTCCCCTGTCTATAACATATATGTTGAATGCATGTGATTTGATTTTTGATTTTATGGGAAATTAGAATTAAGAGATTGCCTTGAATCTCAGAAGAGACTTTCAAATTTAGATTTTTTAAGTGATGAGACTGAAAAGCTATGAGATTTTTTAAAGTTGGGTGAAATGTAATTTGCATTATGATGCAGCCAGGAGCCCAAGGAAACCAGGGAATATTTGATTAAGAAAGTTCTTCATAGGCTCAGATGTTTGAATACATTTGGTCACCAGTTGGTGGCACTGTTTAGGTAGGCTTGAGATGTGTGGCCTTGGAAGACTAAGTACATCACTGGAAGTAGGCATTGGGGTTTAAAATCCCGTGCTATCCCCAGTTTTTTGTTTTTGTTTTTCCTCTGCTTGGTGTTTGTAGTTTAATGTGTGAGCTTTCAAGTTGTTGCTCTTGCCACATGCCTTTGTTCTGCCATTATGGACTTTTAATACCCTGATAGCATAAGCCCAAACAAATTCTCTTTTCTGTAGGTTGCCTTTTATCACAGGAACCTGAAAGTAGTTAATACAGGCATCATTTCTCTCATTCCTAGAGAATCCAGAGAGCTCAGTGAACGACACACAAGTGAGCAAACGCCATCACTTTTTAAATGTGCTTAGGAGGGTTCTCAGCAAAGTGAAGGAAACATCAAGATTTTGAATCTAGCTATACTTAAAACCAGTTACATTCTCTCCAAGAAACATCTCAGAGGCTTCTCCTTTGCTCATTCACTGGAGTTCTCACCACGTGACGGCACTGCTGAGAGCTGGAATGACACAGGTTCACTCTCTTCTTCTCTCTCAGGGCTGAGAGTGCTCCATCTACATGCCTCTCAGCTGGGCTGAATCCCAGGGTCTATCCCCAATTGAACTGTGAGAAGTCAGCTAATGGATGCATACCTCCATGGACTAAGGAAATTCTTTATTGCCTCTCCCCCTGCTGCATGTTTACTCAAGAAGATTTATAATGATGCATAACTTAACTGTCTTCCTCTATACTGTAGTTCACCCCAGACTAATTAAATTGGTCAAAATGGGGGTGATAATACATTAGCGATAAAATTATTATTGCATAGTCACTATCCCAAGGAACTCAATGAACTGCTGTCTCTCAGTCTGGAGTTCTATGAAAAGTCTCTTACAAGTAGAAAAACAGATTCTGACAGGTGGTAAAATACAGACACAAATGATAAAATGTCTACTCTGATGAGAACATGCTCTAACCAGATAGGAAGAAATTGACTTCCCGCCAGCTGTGACCTTCATCCAAGTTTCTAGGCCCGTGCAGAGTCTGTCTTGCCCATTCCTCTGATACAGAGAACTACTTAAAAGAATGCTCTGATTATTCTCTACCAAATAACAAATATTTGTTTACAAAAACTCTGATTTGTTCAAGTGGCAATACCTAATTGCTAAAATCATCCATTCTCTGTCTTTTTAAGGGAGATATTTATGCACAAACATAGAGGTACATGGTGGTTTTCTTTCAATCTAGAAAGAGCAGTAATTTCCAGGGGTTCTACCAGATTCTGTGTTTATGTTATACCTTCCTCTTTTCACACCCAGTGCTTGGAAAATAGTTTTCAGTCACGGTACTTATACACAGGTGTATATTTTTAATTTGTCTTCCTTGACTTAAAACTTTAAAATGTAAGGATGATTTTCACTTTTTCCTATGTGTTCACTAATGATATTAATCGGATAAATATAACAGATGGAAGAACATCGGTCATAATTTCTGGGGCCTTATTCACATAAGTGAAACCAGCAATCAAATACTATCAAGAAAGTATAGGTCGAGGTCAGAATATGCAGGTTGGACACCATGAAATGAAATGAAAAGGAAATACGAAGCCAAAGGCACAAGGACTACTACCGTGGGGAGGAAAGCGGTTCTCAGACACAAATGGCTTGCAGGATTGTTCTCCCTGCAAGCAATGGCAGAGGCTCCCTTACAAAAATGTGAACAAGAGCTACACGTGGCTGTTGTTATTAATTACACATGAATCTCACAATGGGGCAACTGAGATAAGGCTGGAAAGTAGAGGGAATTGGAATTTAATTTAACTCTCCATGTGTCACAGCCAAAAAGCAATGTCCACCGCTGCCACTAACAGGGGTCTGAATCGACACCTTCTCTACTGAGGTGTAGAGGCTGGATAGAGCTACACTGTGGGGGTGTTAATTTATTTCCCCAGTCTCATTAAGAAACACCCTATCCTTGCCATCTTAGCCACAAGATGCCAGATCACATACAAAACTACTTTAAGCAATGTGTAATCTTGATAAATGTTTCTAAATTAAAGAAGATCTGAGACTAAGCCTTGATTTTATTTTTAATAGGATTTTTGAAAAACTGTTTATATCTGTGTGAAAATGTGTCCCCAAGTACCTCTCTGTCCATAGGATATGAAGCTAATAGTCTAGCTGTCTTGATTATCTGAGAGAATGATGTCCCGAGTAGACTGGGAATTAGCAGCCAACCTTTCTGAGAGCAGGATAGAAGGGCTAAAAATGCCTTCTGCTTTTGTGTCTGTGAAAGCAGATCCTTCATGTGTGGGGAGCTCAATCAGGAAAGCAAAACCCGTGAATACTGTTTTTTACAAACTGAACATTTGTATCCTCTTATTATTTACATGTCAAACTTCTGATCCCCAAGATCAGAACACTAGGGAGTAGGGACTTTGAGGAAGAGTTTGAGATGCTAGAGAAATCTCTCAGTCTGCCTTCATTTATAAGAAGGCAGGGGGGCTGGAGAGATGGCTCAGCGGTTAAGAGCATTGCCTGCTCTTTCAAAGGTACTGAGTTCAATTCCCAGCAACCACATGGTGGCTTACAACCATCTGTAATGAGATCTGGTGCCCTCTTCCGGACTGCAGGCATACACGCAGATAGAATATTGTATACATAATAAATAAATTTAAAAAAAAAGAAGGCAGGGGATGTGATGTTAAGTTTCCAGAGCTGTGGGAAATATCTATCTTCATTTTACAATTAGCACACACAGCCTTTAGCAAGGCACTTCCCATTATGCCTGTTGTTTGTTCTGAAAGGGAATTTCTTTTGATTCCCTAACTCTAAGGTGAAGACTCTAAACCTGTACATGTAACACAGACACTGGGCCCCAACTCTTACTTCATTGGGCAACACAACTGCTTGAAAATATTTCAAAGCTTAAAGGCTGTGTACAAGGCTTAGCAAAATATGCCAGAGACTTGATTTATGAAGAAAATTTTCTGAGATTTTTTTGTGGCTTTTCTAAGCTTATCCGTATATATTTAACATTTATCCCCATCAATAGAGCTTAAGTTTCTTCAATATGATTCCTAATATGTATACATTATAAAAATCACAAAACAGGAACAGAATATACCTTAAAAACAAAATCATGATTAATTCACTAAAATTTTTCTATGGAAGAATGTGTAACAGAGACCATTAATGTGTGATGTGATTTCAACCCCCTGGGGTTCTCCTCCTCTTGTTAGTGTGACAATCATGTGTGATTGGCTTTCAGTTCCCAGGACAATGATGGTGATGGTAAAGTCATACCATGTGTTCAGGTGTACCAGGTCACACCGGAGACCACCACACACCTCCTGTTGTCTAACTTCATTCTTAGGGAAATCCACCTGCCATGTTGAGGTTCAGTGTCATGAGCCCAATTTGTCCAGGGTCAGAGCACAAGCACGGGCACCGAAGAGTGACCCTCTGAAATCCAGACGGAGTACGAAACCGTCAGATCTAGACTATCCCAGAGCTAAATTCTTCCAAACAAAATTCTTTGAGCTGCCACCAAGATGGATAGGGTATAAACTAAGAGCAAAATCAAGTCATGTCTCAATCACTGTAGGATAAATGTATAACGCTACTGTTTGTTAAGAGTGCTGAAAACCAAACCAAACCAAACCAACCAATCAAAATCCAGGGAGCCTTTGCCATAGAATCCAGGTCTTTCTCTCCATCTGATCCAAGTGCTCAGTATCCCCAAATGCTGGTAGAGATCTATGCTCCAATGTCTTCAATTGTTTTCAAGGGTCAGAATGTATATTTCAGACTAACACAAAAATTTGCTAGATCAGATTGTTAACTCTACTGATTTTATTATAAGCGTGTAATACCTCATAGAGATTTTAAGTAATACATTTGTTCACTGGATTCCCTCACACACCTAGTGAATTCCATGAAGTGTTGGAAGGGTAGTGATACAAAAAATTCTCATAAAATTCAAACTAAGGGATGGAAGCAAAGTCTCAGACTGAGCCACCTGCACAGCATCCAACCTTAGGGTGAAATGTCCCCAGATGTAGGTGCTGTTTGGACTCTTTAGGAAGTAAAAATAGCTGGAGGAAGCAGATCTGTGTTGGGTGGGACTTAATTGTTTCAGGCTAGTTCTGCTTCCTCCCAGCTCCCTGTTTTCTAGATACCAACATGATTTCAGCCATTTTCCCACACTTCTGCTGCAACTGGTAGTTAGGTTGCTACGTCTTTGCTGCAACAATAGCACTGACTGCAATTCCCTGCAATTCTCTCAAACCAGGACACAAATGAATCCTCCTTTGTGCTGTGTCAGTCTGCCATTCTGCTACGGTGACAAGGGGGGGGACTTAGAACCATGGGAAGATGCTCCAGCTCAACAGGATTCCAAGGGCACTGGAACTGGGTTGCTATGGTTTCATAATATGACTGGAATGCTTAAGGAGGATTCCCAGTGTCACGTCTGGCCCGACTGGTCTGTGTGTTCCTGAGAAAGGAAGCATCGATTGAGGAAAGAAATAGACAAGAGACAGAAGATAGAGTCGGGACGGCTTCAGCGAATCCTGTGGGAAAAGCTCCAAGTTTATTATTCACCGTCCTTATATACCCCAATCAAGAAGGGAGGGCACAAGACTTCCATGATACAAAGAACAAGCAAGTGTACTCACATCCTTACATCTCAAAACACCTGGTAACCATGCCCTAAGTTAAACATTCAGCTATCTGGTCTTTGAGTAGCAAGACATCCATTAGTCACACCTTTGGTCAAACATCCTTGAGGAGCAAGAACAGGTTGGAAAGTAGAGGGAATTAGAATTTAATTTAACTCTCCACATGTCACAGCCAGGAAGCAGTGTCCACCACAGCCACTGACAGGGGTCTGAATTGACACCTTCTCTACTGAGCTGTAGAGGCTGGCTGGAGCTATACTGTGGGGGTGCTAATTTAGTCAAAATGGATTGGATTCAAAACTGTGAGTTCTGACACCCAGGAGCAGGAACACCACTGTCCATGAGTTTCCATGTTCAACACGTATCACTGCAAGGGACTTACAGAAATCGTGTAGAGCAGAGATCCACCTTTTAGGAGGTAGTCAAAAGTAAGTCCCAAGAGAATGTCAGATACCTTCCCCCCCAATGGGGAGGTCTATGATCATGCTTTATATATAACAAGTGTGACGGTACTTGCAGGGCCAAATATGGCAATAGGAAACACCTGCATCCTTGGCTGGCCAATCACTTCAGTAAAGTTTGTTCATGTCTCCATTATCATAGTCTGTCTCTTGGAAAATAGGTTTTCAAGAGCTGAATATCTTTTCATGAAGAGTGGGCAAAATATTTGATGTCATATCCCACTGAAGATGATCTGATGAAGGTGGACAAGCCTGTGTCTGAATGGCACCTGCTTTGTCACCAAGAAACAACTGGTCTCAAGCATTCAAAGGGAAGATCTACAACACCAATCAACAATTGCTGGTCAGGCCATGGAGTGCCTCTCAGTGCCGCTGGTGGGAAATCAGTATCAGACACCTGGAAGATGGTTCTGTGGTCCTTGACATAGTTAAAAAAAAAACAAACTTTTTTTTTTAAATAAAATTCTGAACTTCGTCTCCATATCCTTATTAGGATGGGCTGAAAACTCATTTATATAAAATCAGGTCAAAAACACATCGAACAATGTTATTCATAACTAGCAGAAGGGGAAGGAAACAAGAGGCCCTTACAAGAGAAGGTGGTACCCCAGTTCTGGCACTTCTGTCCATGGAAGAAGAGGAGCACTATCAAGACTCAGGGAATGAGGTAAGTGCTTGTTCGGAAATGAAGGTGAGTCTCTGTGACTCAGAGCAAACCACAGAGTGGAAAAGACAAAACTAGAGATTAATGAAAAATCTCATTTTCTGTCACAAGGAAAATTAATATCAGCCAACCTCAGGGTAGATAGAGCTGACAAATTTTTATTTTTAACCAGATCTTCTAACTATCACATTGTGACATCTTACAATAATACTTCACATGAACCTCTTCTATTTTTTCTTTAAAAGAAGGAAATTGGGAAAGGCAATCACAGCCAATCGTGGTTATTGATTTAATTTAAGTATGCTCACTAAACACTGATGATCTCAGGATTATTTTAACCAAACTATAGCCAAATAAGGTTAATGGGTGTTCTGAGAATAAGAGAAGCATCCTCTGCACACAAACCTTCATGATGCAAAGCTCATTTCCATCCCGTTCTTAATCTCACAGAGGGCATGCGGTAATTTACTTCATTTGTTGCCAGGGGTACAAGCTTTGTTACTGAGAGCATGCTTGAAAAATACACTTTTCATTTATTGTGAATCTGGGCTATCAATTAGATAGGAGAAACTGTCACAGCTAGTGAGGATTCTTATTAAAAATTGATTTTAGTCTAGTTAAGGCACAATACCCAACTCCAGTCTGAAGATCAAAGCCGTGTCAGGATGAAGGCCAAAGGAAAAGAGATCAATATCAAGTACATCAGTGTGGGGTTCATATATCTGCCTACAAAACAGGCGAAGCAGTTCATGCTAAGAAAGGAGCCAACTGCGTCCTGTACAAAGACTAGATTTTCAAGAGGGCAGCACTAATTCCTGGCTCCAAACATTAATCTCTCTAAACTCACGTGTGATATGTAGATACACAGTATCTCACAAGCATTTAAAGAGCTGCAATTGGTCATTTCCAGCATGAATTTTTCTTAAATTATTCTACAAATTCTAAAAAGGGTTTATTAATGTGTACATTCATAGGTGTGTGAACATTTGTGTTTGTGGGTTTGTGTATATCAGTATGCTAGGGTTATGATTTGTGTGTGCGTTGTTTCACATCCATTAAAAGGAAGGTTACTTTGTGCTAAGAATTATTATTGATATTTACACACTTGGAAAGTAATGATATTTAATTTAAAAAAAAAAAAAACCTCTGTTAAGATGACAGTATTTCCTGAACTGAGGAGATGTATCCTCAACAGGAGTTTTACATATTCAGGTTGACATTCAGTTACTGAGTTTGACCTCATCTGAACGATGTTAATTAAGGCACAAATATGACAAACTATAGCAAACTGACCCTAGTTTAATTTTGGCAAAAAGACTGATCTGGGTTATGTGAACTCTCTTTAGGAACATTTATAATCCAAGCACACATACCCAGTACCACAGACACAGTTCACAGGGAGGGAAGGTAAAGGGATCCCTGGGAAAGGTCTTACTGACTGGAAAACACAAAGCTCTTTAATGTGGGCTCAGGAACTCAATTACCAGGAAATACAGGAGAATAAGACTCATGGGAAACACGAGAAGAGAAATCAGAAACACAGAGAAGGTAAATGGGGAAGGAGTGAATATGGGGGGCATTTTACCAAAGATCAGCATTCCCTTTAATCCCTTAAAGGTCCACCTCCCTTACTAAATACAGACCCTCACATGAATGCAATGAACACAAAAGACAGTATGCCATTTTTCTTATTCTTATGTTTCTCAGTCATACAACATACATGTGAAAAGCTGTTTTCCCAGGCAATGAAAGTTAATATGTTAGCTTCCATTCATCGAAATGCATGTAATGGTGACTATCTGTGTGTTTCTTCAGGACCAGAGTCTCCACACACATTAGAAACTGATGGGTTTTTTTTTGGTTGTTTAATTATTTTTGTTCATTTTTTAAAACTTTTACTTATATACTTTGTATTGATGATCCTCACTGAATGCCAGTGTGTTGTATGCTTATATGTACATATATATATGTAATCAAATTCATATGTTATGAGTTAAAGTATGTTTTCTAAAACAGACATGGTGTTTCCTAACTCTTGAAATCTGACACATTACTTAGGTGTAACAGATGTGTCATTCTGAGTTGAGCAGGCCTTAAACAAGGAAATACTCACTGATCCCGAGAGAAAACAGAAATTTAGTCACCAAGAAATATCCAAATTTGAGGGGATAACTGCAATGATGTGTCTGTAGGTCAAGGACCACCAAGGACTGTTGGATGCTCCAAAAGCTGGAAAAAGACCCTGATGAGACATGTCTGTTCCCTAAGGCTGCTCACTTAGACTTAACAAGTGATAGAGAAAGGAAGGAAGGAAGGAAGGAAGGAAGGAAGGAAGGAAGGGAGGGAGGGAGGGAGGGAGGGAGGGAGGGAGGGAGGGAGGGAGGGAGGGAAGGAAGAAAGGAAGGGAAAAAGAAAGAAAAAGGGACAAAAAGAAACTTGGTTGACTATTTGTAACCCTTGCCGTGGTAGCCTAGAACATGAATGCTATCTCTTTCTGTGTGATTCTCTCCTGCTCACTCTTACACTCTTGTATTTAGTTGTTCATTTTGAGATCCTTGGAACTAACAATTCTGAGGTGTCAGCAATTCTGATGGTGTCACACAGAGAACACAGAGAATCTCAGGGTATTCTCTAAGCGTGAGGGCTATGGTTACTGTTATTAAAGAACACAGTGAAGACTCCACTAATGAATGATTCCCTCCCACACAGGACAGACAGCCTGCCTATTGCCTTTGGGGATTCTTGACATTCAAATCCATTTTACTCTTCAGATATATTTTCTTAGATGTCTGTAGCACACCACGCCCATCTGTGTTCTATGCATCATCATACAGTTCGTGAGCCAGGCAAGGGGCTGGAGATTGAAACATACAAAGACACACAGACAGAGAGACAAGGCATCCTTGATACAGGCCCCAAGAATGCCTTTTCTTGTCTCCAGGGGCAGCTTATATAGGGATCCTTAACCGATAGTCATGCCCCAGCCAAACGCACCAGAAACCATTCCCCTGCCATCAGGAACTCCTGAGGGTCTCATACTCAGAGCAGCTGCAAGCATTACAAATTGTTCACCAGAAATTCAGGACCTGGGGCTTCATAGCTCCCAACAGATGTCCACCCTAGCATATGTATTGTTTTGGTTGTTGTATCCATATCCTCTTTTCTATTTAGGAACAGCCTTGTGTATGCTGAATAAAGTACCATATGCAGAGATAGATATCCTCAGCTTACATGAGATGGATATGTCACGATAGTTAAATCCCATTTTTCCTCATTTTCGCTCCCTCTCCCACCCCTACTAAATCCAGGCTCATCCCATTCTTAGAACAACTCTTAAGCTACCAGGTGGGCCTCCCACAACTGAGTCTGATTTAGTTCCTATGCAGACAGTGAGTTTAAACTTAATGGCGCTCTTTGTCCACTTAAAGGAAACTGTGCCTCCTCTGTCAGTTTCCAAGGCTTAAGTGGGAGAATTCTGAGCCTGCCTAGTTTTCTCACTTTCAGATTCCCTGTAGCTAATTCTGTGAAGGGAGAGATTAAGCCAGTGTGTTTCCTACTCATTGAATATTTAGAATAATAAAAAACATGACCTGGTTTGTCTCTGTGTGTACATCTGAAGCTGGGATGAGGTAGACTGAAGAGTACTGTGGACAGACATCAGGTCCTGCCCAAGATATTGGGAAGCTACAACCTGTCTACCCAGACAGAAGTGTAGATATGGTGACCAGAATCCTGTGTCATCAGAGAGAAGGGTAAATCCTGACATATTCTTGGGAAGGCAGTAACAAGACAATTTGGGTACTCTATACTGGGAACTCCTGTGCCTGCCTCTTTTCAAATGCTGTTGTCATTCTTAGTGAATTTGCCATTTCTGTTCTCTGAACCCCCAACCCCCTTATTTGTCTCCCTGACACAACTCACCCAGGACCAGTGTTCAGCCCCCAGCTGATAAGGAGTGGAAGCTACTTGCTGGAACAGAGCTGGGCAGCATTTTAAATCACGTCTCAGGAGCCGACACAGGGACTTTTGATAGGTAATTATAATCTACAAAAGTGGATTCTCAGAAGGTTTATGATATCCAACTGTATCTTCCATGGGATTTGCAGACCATTCAGTGCTTGTTTTGTGAAGAAAGAACTCAGGGGAGGGGACAGAGGAAGTCTGCTAATCATCAGTTTCAAAGCGAGCCTAGAGAAGAAGAGGCATAGAGATGAAAAAGAAGGAACTATTAGACAAAGAAGAAAGTGATATTCCTGTCTTCCACTTCTCCAAGTGTTATTAGATGGTATCACCGTGCTACCATGGTTCTCACACCTGATCAGTCTGTCAGCTGCCCTTGGCTCAATCTCTTCTAGATTATTTTTGAAGAATATTCCAGGGCACAGTGTACTACACCTTCACTTGACCTCTGTCATTATCCTGGACTCAAACTCCTTCTAAATTCATCTCCATCATGAGCTTGCATGTCCCTACTTCTTTGTAACTCAAAGCAAGAGATTGTTAGAGTGTTAAGTCTACTTCTTGACAGAGAGAATCTATGTATACAACTAGCCTTAGTCACTAGCTTGGAGCTACTAAAGGTTCTCCTTAATAAATAGCATCAAGGATGACATTTTGGGGTAAGAATATTAAGGGACTTTCAATTTATGCACAATGTTTTCAGGTTCATTTGTGTTTTGTGGTTATAAGATATACTGGTTATCTATCCTCCTTTCCTGCTACACAAAGCAATATGCACAGAAGCATCACTGAAGATCAAATGGAACATAGAACCATGAGGAAGAGCTGCAGTTGCTGCCAGTTAGGCACATGTAGCCATTTGAGGAGAGCAGAGACCGATGCCCTGATGAGATTACTCTACTGTAGTATGACGGTCTGAGGTGTAACAGGACCCCAGGACAAAGCACAGCTGCCCAAACACAGTGACAAAAAAACCTCCTTCCTAGTGTAGACCCAGAAGTTTCCAGGGTTAATTGTCTAAAGCCTTGAATGCATAAGGCCTTCAAGGGCCTTAATGGATCCAAAACAATAATTTAATTCAAGAAAAAGGGTCCAACCTTTTGACAGTGCAATGTTTTTTTTTTTTTTTCAGAGTTTGTCCAGTTCTTTTTTTAATGACTTTTTTTGAGCCCTACATTTTTTTCTGCTCACCTCCCTGCATCTCCCCTTCCCCCTTCAGCCCTCCCCTAAGGTGCCCATGCTCCCAATTTACTCAGGAGATCTTGTCTTTTTGTACTTCCCATGTAGATTAGATCTCTTTTATCTATAAGGTTTGTGCTAGAGAATCACGTAATAGAATTTTAAAAAATATTCACTCCCTTCCCAATCTCAAAATTTGCCTTTTATGAAAGGCAAATATTTAGGGTGAACTGCACTCGTAAGTATCCTTAGCCTGTTGATGCTCTGGACTATGAGTAGGACATGTCAATTAGAGAAACCAGGGGAATAAGATGAGTGGGGCATATTCCTGTACACAGGAGCCTTGGTGAGGTCCTCTGGATGCAGTCTACCTCATGACGTGTGTAGCACTAAGAACTGAAAGTTTTAGTCTTTCCTCAATGGGTTACAGTGAGTTACTGAAATAGTGGAACCAGATAGTCATGACAACTCAGCTATCAAAGCCAGGCTTAGACAAGGTACACAGTGACTCACAGACAAGACACTTGTCCAGAGACCATGAGTATATCCACCTATTTGCCAATGTAATTTACAGGCAAGGTAGAATTATATTTGATAAAAATATAAAAATGTGTACACTCATATAAACTTACTTAACATATATGTGTACAATTTTATATAGTGTGTAAATATGCCATTTACATATTGTTTGTCATAATTTTGTCATTAACACACAATTTACTTGATTTGATTTAAAATGTAAAAGATAATTTTAGCTTTTTTAAAAGTTAGTTTTAAGTTCTATTAATTAGTAAAGTTGAAAGGCAGATTGCAGAGAGATATTTGCATTCTGTTCTAATTTGGAGAAAAATGATTTCATTTTCAAACAGTAAAATCGAAATCCTATTGAGTTGTGCCAATTATTACTTCTGTATAGATGTAAACTTTGGCCTAATATTGTCTTAGTTTAACTTGATTGATGTATAGACAGACAATGATCTGTTCTTAACATTTACTATGTTTCAGACAATCACAGGCTGTCTATGTTTGGAACCTTGTTCAAGTCCATAAGACAGAATCAGCCCACCCAACTTGGAATGGTCTACTTCTAGGTTGTCTGAGTGCCATTTTCCTTTTCTCCTGATAGAGTATTTAACCTGCCTTGTGGTTTAATGGAGAATTCTGCAATGTTTGGTCCAGAATCTGTCTGATGAGAAATTCATTGTAAAGCTAAGTAAGACCAAGAAAGACAAATCTGTTATGCTTTTGACATTTAACAATACAATACAGTTGACCTTGAGTGCTATGGCTTTAGTTTAGAATGTGCTACAAAACTCATGTGTTGAAGGCTTTGTCCCTACTTGTGCACTGCTCCAAGAGGCACATCCCTTACGACTATGGACCCAGGAGAAGGAAGTCATACAGTTAGTGTGCGCTCTTGAAGGGAGCTTCAGGACCCTGAATCATTTTTCTCCTTTCCTTGTCTGTCTGTCTATCATCTATCTCTATCTAATCTATCTATCTATCTATCTATCTATCTATCTATCTATCTATCTATCATCTATCTATCTATCTATCTATCTATCTATCTATCTATCTATCATCTATTTATATGTCTTTATGTCTGTCTTCCAGTTTCAATGAGCTAAACTATTTCCTCTGCTATGTTCTCCAACCATAATGTTCATGTTCAGGTCAACACAACCCCTAGGAAATAGAACCAACCTATCATGGTTGAAATACCCGAAACCAAACCATAGTCCAAAATAAACCCATTTTTTCATAAGTTATTTGTCTCAGGCATTTTGTTCCAGTAGCAGAAATTTGACCAATTGAGTGAATCAAAGACAAGTTCTACCTTTTCTATACCCTTTCCTGTAGAGGAAATTTATTTATTGTGTACTTTTTTTTTTTCATGAAGACGCAGCCCTCATTCAAAGGACAGAACAGATGATAATGACCAGCCAGTGACAGGTGCTACACACATGCTAGTGGCCTGAGTTCCTGAGCTGGAATCCTTATTGTATTTGTACTTACAGAAAAAAGTTTCCTAATAAAGGGCATTAACTGAGCTATCTTAGCACTGCAAATACAGTCTTAGAAAGAGTCCTTGAGATAGATTTGACCTTCACTTTATAGAAGAGAAAACTGATCCGTCTGTCTGACTCTTTGATCTCATAGCACTCTAACATGAATCTCAATGGAACCTATATAAAACTGCAGAGAGTGTAGAGCAAAGTGTGTTTCTCTTCCATTTCAGTGCACAGTGCAAACTCATGAACCCAAATAATCCCATAAAGGATGAAAGTACTTCAGTCAGGGAGCCTAGGCTTGCATCAGGATCTCCAGATGTTCCCTAGGACCTGTAGGATGGATATATTTCTTTAAATCCAAAACAGGGGAAAATAACAACTGAACAGAAGTCTCAAATATTCAGCCAAAGAAATAACAAGTAGCCTTGCACCAAGAGCATGGAATGAAGAAGAATGACAAGAATATGTAAGCACAATAGACAACATAATCATTTCCATTTAGAAAGCTAAAGAAACAACAATAACAACTCAGAAAAACCACCATTGTAAAGGACAAAGCAATGCAAAAGATAAATCAAAAAGATTTCACAAGTAAAATGAGTCCTAATGCACAGAACGGGGAGAGAGCCTCCTGAGGAAGGCTTGGATTTCAGAACTAGAGGGTGTGGAGGTGGGATGATGTGAGCTTTCCTGGGCAATGACTGAGTAGGCAGATCTGCACAGTGGCAGAGGCATGCACAAGCTCCCTCAGCTCAGGACGAGCTGGTCTGTGACTCTGGGCCTGGCCAGCTGCAGCTAGGTTAGAGCCTAAGGAGCTAGCTTATCAACTAATTTAATTATAACAAAGCAAGATGTGAAATATAAGAACAATAATGAGAGGTTAACTCCATGAGACTTTTATTACTTCTTTGCATTATCCTCTTCCTACTTTGTCAGAAAGTATTCACATACCTCATCTCAGAATCCAGGGCTTAATTTAGCAAGGGAAACTGAGTTGTTTTGATGTGAGAAAAACGACAAACAGAGAAAGAAGAAAATATTAGTTTCACATATAATAGCCATCATTTGGATAAATGTCATGATGAAGCAACTTAGAGGAGGAAAAGGTGTATTTCATCATATATGTGCAAACAATTCAGTCCCTCATCTTGGGAACTCAGAGTTGAAACTGAAATAAAAACTATGAGGAAGAATGCTTCTCTCTCTCTCTCTCTCTCTCTCTCTCTCATGTGTGTTCATTTCTTGACTTTTCAATCTCAATTGTTTCACATCTTGGGCCTAAAGCCTAGGGTTAATGCTACCTACAGCGGATGGTGCCCTCCTATGCCCACCAGTCATTCATCAAGGTAATCTCTCAGAAATGGGCTAACCTGAGATCTTGCAAAGACATGTTCATGGATCAATCTGAGGAAATTCTTTAACTGAAGTTCTTTCTTCCCAGCTGACTCTTGTTTGTAATAAATTGACTATAAAAACTTATCAGAGCCTACCATTGGTAGCCCATGCCCTAAATCCCAGCACTTAGGAGGCAGAAGCAGGAGGATCTCTGTGAGTTCCAGGACAGATAAGAATAGTACACAGAGAAATCCTATCTTGAAATGCCAAAAACAAACCCAGACAACAACATTAACAAAATGAATCAGGACTCTACATCCCTTGTCAACTTGATATGCAACCACACACTGCTAATCTATAACTTTTCATTTCTTATTTGTTCCAAGATCTCATGTTTAAGTTAATATTATGCTATTATGTACAGTGCAACATCAAGAGCCCCATCTTGTTTAAAAAGTAAATGCTATAAAGATTTAATATAACTTTAAAAATCCAAAGCCTCTCAACTGGTGACTTGTGTAAAATCAGAAATACATCCTTTCCTATTCCCAAAGAGAAGAACTAGGGCATAGCAAATCAGATTTAATACAAACCAAAGTCTAGAAGTAGAGCTCCATGTTTGAGTTCTTATGATTTCCTGAGTTCCAACAGACTTTGCCTGTCCCACCTCACCGGCTTTGCCTCTACAGGGCACGAAGCTTGACTCCACGCCTCCTGCTGTCTCTGCCAGGTATCTCAAGGTATTAGAATTGCCATACTCTGCAGTTCCCTTTGCAACTTGGGCTTTGCTTTTCACCAGTGCCCATTCAGGGACTCACTGGAGGGGCTCAACCCTGACATGTGGTGCCAAGTCTCAGTAGCACCCCTATAATTCTTTCTTCTCTTAAAGACCACAACAGTATTACCCATGATTTGTGAAGTTCTTATGCCAGCTTGGTAACCTGGGTGCATTTGAATTGAGTACTGAATCAGGGCAATATCTCCTCACTAAACCAATGAAGCACAAACAATTTACAACTCCATTATACTGGATTCTTACTAATCACACCGTTTCTTCAGTCCCGGCTGGCTGGTGTTCATTGTCGTGGTAAAGCACAGGTTTTACTTCAACTGTTATGGTGTCTTCTTAATCAAACACCATTCCTCAGCCCCAGATAGCAAGCAAACAGATCTTTAATCCAAAACACCACACAAATGACCTTCATAAAATCCTTTTCACTCCTCCAGAAATTTATAACCCGGGCCTCCATTGTCTGCATTTTCTTTGATTTTATTATTAGCTAATTCTCCACAGAACAGCCCATTAATTCTTGAAAACTCACTGGACTTTCTAGCCCAAATCTCCAGAAATCTTCCACCTTTCTCCTACCACACAACCCAAAGCAGAGACGCATTGCTGGGTCCACCACACCAATGTTTCACTCCTGGTGCCAATTTCTTTTCTAGTTTTGTTTCTGTTCTTGTGATAAACATCCTTACCAAAAGCCACCTATAAGGATGAAAAGTTTATCTTGGCTTTTAATTCTAGGTCACACAGTCCATCATTAGGAGAAGTCAGGGCAGGAACTCAAATAGGAACCGAAGCTGGACCCATAGAGGATATTGCTCACTGGCTTATTCAGCTGGCTTTCTTATGCAGCTCAGACCCCACCACCTAGGAATGATTCCATTCACAGTGGGCAGGACCCTCCCACATCAAACATCAACCAAAATGATCTCTCATGAACAGGGCCAGAGGCCACTGTGCTGGAAGAGATTTTCCATTTAGATTTTCCTTTAGATTATGTCAAGTTGGTAATAAAAACTAACCAAAACATGTACATAAAAGCACGTATGTGTATATGTGTGTGTATGTATGTAGGCTACGGATACTGTACTGGGGAATTAATATAAGGAAAACTCATACAAAGCTGCTAATAGGACAAAGCCTTGAAATTAGTAAATTACTCCATCCCTAGGACTGAATGTGATGATACAATGTTCAACAAAACAAAGAAGGTTAATGCCCTTTGTGTCAATGTAACCAATAAAGATTACCTCTCATTGTATCAATGTAACCAAAGAAGGTAAACTCCCTTTGTATCAATGTAACCAATATAGATTACCTCTCTTTGTATCAAAGTAACCAAAGGAGGTTAACTCCCTTTGTGTCAATGTAACCAATGAAGATTACCTTTCTTTGTATCAAAGTAACCAAAGAAGGTAAACTCCCTTTGTGACAATGTAATCAATAAAGATTATCTCTCTTTGTATCAAAGTAACCAAAAGAGGTTAACTCCCTTTGTGTCAATGTAACCAAAGGAGGTTAATTCCCTTTGTGTCAATGTAACCAAAGGAGGTTAATTCTCTTTGTGTCAATGCAAAAAGAAGAGACAATTGTTAGAATACTTGGTGGTCTATTTTCATAGGCAGGGAGTGCACCAGAGTCTGTGTGTTCTGTTCCCAGTCACAGTGGAGGGATGGAGAGTTTCCTCTCGAGAGCTGTGGAGTTTGCTGGTAACCCCTTTCTGACAAGGAGTCATGAGTCATGTCTCACAATTGTAAAAGATCTTTTTAGAAAGAGGGTTCGACTGATACACTGAAAACGTGAGTAGGGGACTGTTGCCTGGAGACTTCCATCCCTTTGTGTGTGGAGGGACCTCCCTGCCTCCACTCCTGCTAGATAAATATTTTTACAGCCATCGATGTTTTATGATGTGAGTGTCATTATCTTTTGAGTTATGGTCACTGAGAGGTTGATGATGTCTAAATGGATATTATTAGTACTTGTCTGGAGAAACTGCTCTGGGTTACGCTATCTGGGGCTATAGTCTAGGGGGAATAAAACAAGAGAGACAAGAGAATAATGAGGAAAAAAAGGAACAGCTTTCTAGAATATTGCTGTGCCACAGGCAACGCTGCTGACTGCGGATTCTCCCAGTCAGTGATCCTCGGGTGCGGTGACTAAAACATGAAAAATTTGCTTTATTGAAAGTAAGCATAAAGCCCTTCATCTCATTCACAGTGATATTTCATTAGGCAGTATTTAAACAATTGTGCTGGATAACACAGCATTATCAAAAGGAAGATCTTCAAAGGTAAATGGCTGGCAAATTTCACGAATAATCTCATGTCAACAGAAACTCTCCTCAATGTTTCATCTGTATCGAGAGGTATAATTAATTAAAATGCATTTTAATAAGACAAGTGCAAGATCCAGGTTCCAAACTCCACAGTCTGAATTCAGTAATGTGTGCTTATGAACTAGTAGCTAGACCGTGTCTGCCTAGGACACTAGTTGCTAGACCGTGTCTGCCTAGGACACTAGTAGCTAGACCGTGTCTGCCTAGGACACTAGTTGCTAGACCGTGTCTGCCTAGGACACTAGTTGCTAGACTGTGTCTGCCTAGGATATACTTCACCTTTGAACATCTAATGAAAGGTTATAATTAATTGAAAACAATGCCATCATTACTCCTGAAGAAGTCAACATTCCAAATGAAAATATTTATGACTGTGGCAGAAATATCAGGTATACAAGGCCAAAGTCCTGAGTTTGAATCCTCACAAAAATAATCCTTCAGCTGGGATCGTATTCCTTGGATACTGAGTTCTCTGAGCAGTTATAGGCTGTGGTGATTGTTATAAAACAAGAGAATAGAAGAGAGGAGAGGAAGGGGTAGAAGGAAGGAGGAGGATGGAAGAAGGGGGAAGAGGGAAGAGGGAAGAGGAGAATAAACCCCTTCTCTCCCCACCCTTCACTGCTGGAATGAAAGGAATAAGAGAAGTACTTTTCTGGAGTTACCACTGCCTGCTGTTCCATTCTAAATCTACATACGCTAGCTGGGGCATTTTATTTCTATTACTGCAGGGAAAGATGGGCCAAACTGTTTCGCTAATTTCTCATATCACCCTCTGTGTCCCTGTATTTCCCACTTCTTTAAAATGTATTTTGCAGATAGGTTTCCTGTATCCCATGCTGACACTGAATTCCCTATGTCACCAAGATGGGCCTTTCCTTTCTGATCACCCTGTCGTTTCTCTCTGAGTGCTAGAATTGCAAACCTTCCCCTTCATGCTGGATTTGGATGTCATGTGACAGATGGCACCCACAGCTTCCTGAACCCAGAGCGTGTTCTTCAGCAGAACCATATCCCCATCCTTCACCCCCAGTTAACTTTAAACCATGTGTTCTAGCTCCAACCTCTACCCAGGTTTCCTATTCTTCAGTTCATTGCCCATCCCGCTCATAACCAGTGACTACCCCTGAGGTTTTCTGGGGATTTCTAAGCTATAGATAAGAGCATAGCTTCCACCTGGATACCCAGTGTCAGCCCATGAGAATTCTAAGAGCCTTCAGTTAGATTCATTTACCAAGCACAAACCAACCCTAGAACATATCACAACTTGCTATATAGTAGCTATCTGGGTATCATTTTAAAGTAACAGTCAGAAGACAAACATCAGACTAACAAATTTTCTGCTGTCTCTGTTAGGCTTCTTATTTCTGGGGTGTCTTGGTTTCTAAGTGGTACAAGAAGAGGAGGAGGCAGCCTGGGGATCAATGCAATATGTTATGGGGAACAAAAACAATAAAACTATCATAATTGAAACTTTAATGAAAATGCACTTCCTTTAAAGAGTACAGTTGGGTATATCAGAGTAGCTGGAAGTGGCAGTGATTGTGGATTTAGAATGTATAAATCAATATGTACTAGATAGACTTTCTGTATTGAGTCCTTCAGCATACCTTATGCCAGTACACTCCGAGAAAATAATCTGCCCTCCCTGTACAAGTCTGCTATGTACACTATCACTGGCCATGCTGACAGCAGCTGGCTACCTTGTAAGTAAGATAATAAAGATTGTGAAAAATATTTAATAAATGTTACATGGCTACTATGTAAAATTGCTTTTCCTCCATCATTATACTATTAATTTTGTGGGGAGTGGTAACTAATGAAACAAAACGAAAATACATTTATATCCAAGATATATTCTCAAATGTGGCCAAGGCCTTGAATTTGAGCCTGGTTATTGGGTGACAAAAAGTGGAGATTACAGACAAAATGGGGAAGTTGAGAATGCATACCCCAGAAATTAAAAACCACCACTATGGTGTCACTCACTGGCCTCATCTACCCGTGGTGCTCATTTTATGTCTATTTAAAAAACAGAATACTCTTGCTAGGATCAATCACTATCACTTCCATTTCTAAGAGTGTATCACTGAAAGTTATTAGTAGAATTTTCTCCTGACCCAAATGCTACTTTTGGGTGAACATGACAAATGTTCAAAGAAAGGGTCTCCTGGGGGTCCCTGCACATTTGAGTGCATAGCTCCCAAGATATGTGTAAGCACACATCCTTGGTGAATAACGAGACTTCATCAGGTGCAGGTGAGGGGATGCACAGTTCTTCATGAAAGAGGGACATATACGTAGAAAGAGATATACCACTGGATCTTTATGGCTTCGGAACTATGGAGAACAGGCAATATTGCCTTCTCTACATTTGACAAGGGGAACTCGAGAGCTGAGCTAACAGGGCTGGCTTCCTTTAGATACCTTTCCTCCAATCAGTGAGGTAAGTATGGAAGAATGTTTTCATTACTTATTACTTATTTGTAAAATCATAAGAAGAATTAATACTTTAAAAGGGGGAAGTTGGGCTGGCAGTGCAGTCTGAAATACCTACCTTGCAAGCACAGGAATCTGAGTTCAGTACCCAGAACCACAGTAAGATAGTGTTAGAACATGCTTATAATCCTAGGGCTGGGAATGTAAGAATAGAAAAACCATGGGGCTTACTGGCAGACAACCTAGCATCCTTGGTGACTTAGAGGTCATTAAGAGACCCTATCTACAAATACAAGATTCCTAGTGCCTATAGGACAACACCTGAGGCTGGCCTTTGCCGTACACACACATACACACACATACACACACACAGACACACACACACACACACAGAGAGACAGAGAGAGGGGGGGGACATGCACCGGTGTATACACATATTTCCATTCACACATATAAAATTATAAAAAACAATATAAAAACAAAACTATCATTGAGATAAATAAGAAACAACTCATGGGCCCTTTAACCTGGTACTGCTGGAGTAGGTAGGTGGTACATAGCAGGATAAAACTCAATACAGAATCTGAAGGCAGACTATTTGAAGGTCCACATGGTGACAGCTGGCATCTCTACTCTGATCCATTACTCTATATATTTGAAACCCCATTATCTAAATAGCCTTTGTATATGAAATAGGAGAGCTGACATAGGTTCTGCTGAACATGGATGCTGTTGGCCAGCTTTGCCTGTCCTTGTGCTCTGTTCTCTCTGTCTTACACAGAACTGAAGGCCAGTTCACAATTCACCTGTGTTGAGTGGTGTCTCACACATTTGGGTACTTTATCTACAAATAAGTCTTCTGAGTCAAACCTAACACAGAGTCTTGGGCTCATGAGTCTTACTTGCTACACCAGGTCTGAGGTGTGAAGTAAGAGGCCACACACTCAAACACTGAGACTGTCAATGCCTACTCAATGGCACCATTCCCTCTCCCATGACCACATGACCAGGGAACCTCAGCTGCTCTGTAGGAAGGACACAGTGCATGAGGAGCTGAAACACACAGGGAAAGCCCTAGTCCATTAAAAACCCATGGAGGAGGCACCTATCAATCAATTAAACACAAAACAGGAACCTAGAGAGTAGTGGACAACCAATAGGCATTTCTGTGCTTGATTTTCAGTGGACAAATGTCTGCAATTTTCTTTCTGTTACTCACAAATGGTGGTCCAACAATGTTCTGGAAGGTTTCTGGTACAAAGAAAGAGATATCAGGGTACAGCCCACATGTGGCTAGGCCACACTCTGACATGTGTTGAGCTGTGTTCTGGCTCAACGTGTCTGTCAGACTTTGTCCTTCTCATCAGCCAGCATAGAACTGCATGAGCACTTTAACGAATGTCATAGTGAGGTGGAATCCTAGTGCCATACATCCCTGAGATCAGGACAGATGCTGGAACTAAAGTTCAGAAGAATAATCTCATGAAATAAATAACTATGAGTCATTTAAGTTCTGTCTTTTGGGTAGAATTCTCTTTCTGAAATACATGGACAGAAATGATCCAATATTTTTTGTTAATAAGCAAAGCTAAATGAGTAAAGACATTTCTATAATTCATTTAAAAGATACTTTATAGTATCTCGATTTTTATAGAAAAAACATGTAAGTTTTATTTTTAGCACAATGATTGCTACATATTCTCCATGTCAAAACATTTGAAAATGTTTAATTTATTCTTGGTAGAATTAAACTCCAAATTGTTAAAAGTTTTCTGAAGGAAATTATATTACTATTCATTAAGAAACACAAATGGCTACCCTCAGTAGTGACACCTTTGTGGAAATTTCCTCAGTGTACCTTTTATTCTCTGTGAAAAGGCCTCAGATTTGTGGTTCACACTGATTTCATGGGAAGGCAGTGGCTGGGTGATTGCCAGCCTCTACAGTCCGCGGGTTTTTCCTTTGAGACAGCTTCAGTGCTACGAACAGCGCTGAGCACAGTGTCCCCTCATGTGCCTGCTCTGAAACACGGTCACATGCTTGGTAGGAATCAGGCTGTGCTGTTTACACTATCAATTTACAAATGAGTCCAGGACGAGGTCCCTGAACCAAAGAACTGCATTCAGGGAGAAGATATAAATCCTGGATGTCAAGTCTGGATGCTCCTTCTAGAGCGGGAGATGGGGGGCACCTCGACAGGATCTACAATCACCACACACACACACACACAAACACGGGTATTTCCCGTGTGATCTTAGACCCTGATTTGTTGACCACATTAAACATCACCAAGTCAATTTTTTGACAACCTAAGTTTATCATTTTCAGTTATAATCATTACAGGATGAACCTGCACCCCAGTTAATTTCAGTTTAGTGCTTAGAAATATGAACAAATAAAACATGGAGTGAATATTCAGGAAATAATACCAGTCAAGGAACACATCGGAGAGGAGAGTGAAGATCCTGGGAAGAGAGACAACACTGAGCCTTTCTGGTCACCAGACAGGAATGGAATGGTTTATATGAAATCATTTGTTGGAGACTGGGGACGTTCTAGAAAATGAAGTGCAGTGGTCAGTATAGGAGGGGGTCATGGCTCGGAGACATAAAACCATGTCTGAAATAGTGTCATTTTTAGCATCTCTCTCACAATGCTTTGAGAGTCACTTTCCTCCACCCTGTGTCTTTCATACTGAGGCTGTGGGCCATGTGATATGTAATGCCTTTCCAGAACACCTTGTAATTGACAGATAGAATTTCCAATTAGTCTAATCACTAGTGCTAATGATTCTGAGTTTTTTAATGCATGTAAATATGCCAACTTCCAAAGAAGCTATCTAAATATTAAGGAAATAACAAAATCATATTTCAGATTATACTTTTCCCTTCTTAAACAAAATCATCTTTATGAGTTTGTGGGATGAATTCGACTGTCCATCAAAGAGATGAAAGAGCGAGAAAACTCTGCTGGATTCTCTAAGTGAGTCAGGGATGGGATGGCCTACTTCGAGCACTCCCGTGAATGAATGATCTTTGATCATAGGCAGCTAGTTCTGGACTGAAACAGATTTTCAGCTGCTTCACACAGAGTCAGATGTCTTTAAATGTAAAGATGTAAAACAGTCATAAATTATTTCAGTGTGATGTCAAAACAGTGAGTCACGATACGGCAACTATTTAAAAATATTAACTTTCACTTTCTATTAGGAATGCAAATACTCTGGAAGCTTCGTGTAGCAAAAACCTGTTCTGACGAAAATGCTAAGTAGGATGGGGTGTGAAGGGTAAGTTTCACCGAAGGAACAATGGGTCAAAACAGGAGACAGTCTGAGTTGCTCCGGGTCTGAGTTGCTCTGGGATGGAGCGATGTGAAGGATGTATGCAGAGACCTTGATCCTTCCCCACTCTCTTCCCGTTAACTGAGCTTGCACAGAGCACTGCTCACCTGCCCTCACATACTCCAGAGATCTAGGAGGAGAGAGAAGAAGGCCCTAGGTCTTTCCAGGAGGAAGTAGCTAAGGTGACATCTTTGGGCCCATCATGTTAGAAGAGACAAGGTCCAAAGTATGATGTTGTAACAGAAGAAAAGAGAGGAAAAGAAAAACATGTTACAGAGGCCACCATGCATGATAGAACCCTTTTGGAGGAGCAGAGTGATAAGGATGCATGTGTGAATACAGCTTAGACGGTAGCATAGTCATGGGCAGTGCGATCACAAGTGAGTTTCCTACAGGGAGACAAAGCCATGTGCAAGCAAAAACAATCAGGGTTGTTAGCTGGTGCTAAGGAAAACAGGGGACAGATGCAATGCAGCCTTGTTCCTCAGCCTTGTCAAATTAGCCCAGTAAATACATGACCCTCATAGTGAGGATAGTGATGGTGCCCAGTCTACCTGAAGACTCCCTGCTCTTCCTCTCTTTCCTTGTTCAGGGTAGACAGATTTTCCTGCTAACTTTTCAGGAGAGGCCCACAGTGCTCAGCATCACCTTCAGCTCCCTGGTCTCTCCCTTTTGAGCTTTGCATTTCATAGAAAACACCTAGCCTGTGAGGCAGACTCTGCTCTTCATCTTCAGGTATGGACAAAGGGCCAACATACAGTTTAACAAATCTTCAAGGGTGTGTTTATTTCTGTTGCCCTCACAACAGTCCATGTACTGAGCTGTGATTTAACTTTTTCCCAAAGGGCGTATGAATGTCAGAGTGTGCCCAGTGGCCATCTGAGAGCCATCTCCCTGCAGCTGTGTGCATTGTGTCTCACCTCAGCAGCTGTCTCCTGCACAGCAGCATAAAGAGACCAGAGTGGAGGCATGCAGGCTCTGTCCTTTAAACATCACAGGGGGATATAAGCCAGCATTAGCTGCCAAGTGGCTCCACTTTGTTGTCTGGTTTAGGGCAAATTGTTATTTTAGAAGAAATACAGAGATGCTCTCCTGTGCAATTCTGCATGTAAAAGCCTGGAGTTGTCACTGCACTCCGACAGAAAAGAAAATATACAAAAATCCAAACCCATTTTTAGATCTTTCAGAGTAGTGTCACAGGGCATCTTGCAGTACTTGACATTGGAGAAAGAGAGGACAAGAGGGAGGGACGGTTAGGAGCAGAAACTCACACGCACAGATCTCTGTAGGGTCCAGAGCAGGGATAGACAGAGATGAGCTGTAATTGATGAATTGCAGCAGACGCGGTCTGAAGAAATCTAAGACATGAAACTCCAGGCTAGCAGGAGGCCTGCATGTACTAACCACTTCAGCCCCAAAGCTCTGCCAAGTTCACGATGAATCCAAGAGCAAAATTATCTTCTGTTTCCAGTTTCCAAGAGAAAAAGGAATAGCTTTTAACCATTCTGGGACATTTTGGTATTCATACCAAGTTCCTCCAATTTTACCGAGCACCAAAACTAAGCAGACATTATAAGGAAAGCATAGATGATCTCCTGCCTGAACATACATGTGAAAATATACTATTCAGTACAATCTTGGCAAAATAATTGCCATGATGCATTAGGATCCCACAGCAACTACCTGTGGTTTAGTCAGGCTGTAAAAGGCTAGTCCAGCATTCAGAAATCAATTAATGCTCTCCTCTCATCAATTGTCAGACTAAAGAGTACAAAGCACGTGACCACATTAACTGACGTTGAAAAGCATTAGATGAATCACAGTCTTTGTCCACTAATATCTTACTAGTCATAACTGCAGAAAGGAAAAGCACAGTCTCATTGATAAGAAACCCACAGCATCTTTGAAACCAATGTGAGGAATAAGTCAAGTTGTCCCCCTTTAATCACAGTTTTAATCATTTTAACTAATGCGATAAGACAAGAAAAATAAGCTTAAGCATAAGGAAAGAATAAAGTAGTTATTTACTGAAGACGAGGGAGTAGTCTGTTGAAATTACGATGAAGTGAACAACAGCAACCATAACGCTTTAGAATTAGGAAGCAACTACATACAGCAACGTCAAGGAACAAAATGATTAAAGAACCAGCAGATTGCCTACATGCCCAGAAGGAGGAAGTGTTGTTTGGAAACCACGGAATGATTTGTACCATTGATCTGGAAATGTACTTCTTAGCCACAAATGCAAGAGAATATCTACAGAATTGGATGAGGTACACAACAAAACTGAAGGGGAAAAAGTAAAAATGAAGAGTAAAGACAACATTGGAGTAAATCTCTCAAGGACATTGGAGACATTGGATGAATCAGAGAGTACTTAGTTATACCAGGGGCACAATTCATGAAAGGACCAAGTGGGAAGCTAGGATTTTCTAAGGTTAAAAAAAAAAACTTGGTCTTCAACAGACAATGCCAAGAGATTGTGAACTTCAGTCACATACTGAAGAAAATAATTGCAACGGTCATAGCTAATAAAAGAATTATATGATGTCCAAAGATACAAAATTATTTAATATCAGAATTAAAATACAAATATCTAAGCACTAAATGTCTTTAAAATCTTAACCTATTTTTAGTAGAGAAGATAAAAAGATGTCATATAAATGCATAAAAGCACGTTTGCTATTGCCATTAAATAAATACAACTTTTCAGAAAAAAAATAAGATACCATTACACACCTATCACAGAGAGGACCCTCTGCACTAGCCAGACTGAATGCTGACTAGGAGATGGGTTCTGCTAACTCACATTTGCTGGTGAGAAGGCAGAATTCTCACTTTAGAAAACTGAATAACGGACTAATATTGAGGTCCTTGATCCATTTGGACTTGAGTTTTGTGCAAGGTGATAGATATGGGTCTATTTTCATTCTTCTACAGGTTGATATCCAGTTGTGCCAGCACCATTTGTTGAAGATGCTTTCTTTCCTCCATTGTATACTTTTAGCTCCTTTATCGAAAATGAGGTGATCATAGGTTTGTGGGTTAAAATTTGTTGTACCCCCAGATCAGAAGCAGAAATCCTTAGTACTTTAGGAAATCAGCAGGTGTCAGGATTTCGGGAAAGTGCTTTAAAGAGACAATTAAAGATAATTGAAGTCATCTGTCAGTGGGAGGTAGGGATACTTAATCCAGTATGATTCCTGCCCTTACATTGTAAGATGATAAAAAACATACTATCTGCAAGTCAAGGAGAGGCCTCAAGAGGAACAAATCCTATGGGCACCTATCATCAGATTCACACGTACTAAGATATGACGACTGTGGTCACATCTAGGCTGGACTACGGTGTACAGCCTCAGAGATAAACCCACCCATCTCCAGGGTGATCTGGGACAGATTCTGAAGCCTACATGCCCAAGAATGTGACGAGTGTCCTCAGTGGCTTTGTAACCCAGGGAGAGTCCCCTGGGCCTTGACCCCAACATCTAAGCTTTAGCCTATACTAGCCATGTGGGATGCAGGCTCTCTTGGTTCTGACCAGGATGCCTGATAAGTACTGTTTTCTCTTAGGATGTTCTTCTAACCTCCAGTTCTGTATGGATACCAGGTGACTTTGCAAATCAATGACAGGCGCCTAGAAAGCTCCCTGTATAGATGTTAGTTGATAAACTCAAGCAAATACATTATCAATCCAAGGAGTAGTTAATAAGGTTCTTTTGTTTATTTTCAGCATGATACAGCAAAATTATTCCCTTTTCCATAGTTCAAGTCTAAGTGAAAATATCACAGTTTTACATTTATTTATGTGTGTATGTGTGCGTGGGGGAGGGGGTATAGTCTATGTGTGAAGATCGAACGGAAACTTGCTTGAATTATTTCTCTCCTTCCACCATGTGAGTCCCAGGTGCGGGACTTATTAAGGGACCCTCCAGATCATGACTTTAGTGTACTATCTTTTCTAACTATGGGAGCTGAAGGCTTCCATAAGAGAAGAGAAATGGAATGTATCAGATGCAGTCGAGACTGAAAAACTAATCATCCCTATCTCAATTATTCTATATACAATTGTGAATAAAGAACTTAAGTTTATGTTTTGACTTTTCCAAAAGTCAAAGATTGTGCAAATGAAATAGAAATAAAAACAAAAAGATGATACGGGCCTCCATGACCAGTTCAGAAGACACACTATAAAGTAGTCTGTCAGCAAATGGCTTCAGAGGAACACAGTACAAGCATCACATCCTGAGAGCCTGTCTCTGAGAACTGACTTTCTGGTCACCAGATTTTTCTCAGTGATGCTGGCAGCCTACCCATTCAAAGCACTTAGAATTAAATGCCTCACTTCCAAAGTAGGAGTCTGAGGGTTCCATTTCAGTGAGTTGTGAAACACAGTGGGCTACCTAGGAAATGCCCTTGCCACAGCTGCCTGTGACATGGGGAATGTTTAATTCATACCAACTTCTAACTCCTTTTACTCTCCATTCCAAAGATTTTTTTTAATTGTAAGTATCCAATGCCTATAATAATTCCATAGGCATGACAATCCCTTTAAGCATCTAAAGGGCTAACATGTTATTGAAACTGAACAACTGGGGTTCATATCTGTAAACATAAAACATAGTAAATATTTTAAAATCCTGTTTATAGAAGGAAGAGGTGAGTTCAGTGCTTCGGAGTCAGCCTAAAATATACATAACAAAATATAAGCTTAATATAATTATGAAAACCAATGGATGTTTGCTGAATACAGAAGCTGCACATAGTCTGTAGTTCATGGCATATAAAACAAACAGGACCTTATTTGCCTTCTCCAAGCATGTGCAACTCTTGTATGCTTTATTGTCATTCAAATAACTATGATAGAATTTGAGTTTCAATTCATGTCGTATTGATTGTCATTAAATTGATGTGTGTGCCGTTACAGGGAGAAAAATCACCACGTAGCTCACTCCTTGCTAGAATATTGAGATGTCTTAAAATCATACAAAAATTTTGTGAAACATTCTGAATTGAGATTTTATTTTATTTTTTGTGCAGCAGATATTACTTCACAAAAGACAAGATGACAGGGGTTGACACTAATGCTATTCATGCAGGTGGGCATCCGGAATCAAGTTGCCGTGAACCTGATGCTTTCATACTCTTTACAACAGAGACAGCAAAGCAGCATTGATGCCCTATAGCAGCCAGGGTCAGTGGGGAGGGTGGCACTGAGAGTCACAGCTTCAGAACAAGGAGACCGTCCTTCAACTCACGGATGACCTCCAATGTTTGCTCCTTCTGCCTCAGTGTCTTAAGTTTTGAGATTATAGGCATGTAAACTGGTATATACAGTGTCAGGGAGCAAACCCCAGACTTCATACAAACTGGACAAGAATGCTAGCATCTGAGTTACATCCCAATACTGCATACTCATTTTTGAGGTTATAAGAGAGCCAAAAAGTGTTGATTTTTTTTTCATTTGACAACCTTTGGTAACTTCATATGCCTAAATAGAACTGAGATAAATTACAGAAAACTAATTTTTGCCATAGTCTAAAGATGATGAAGTATTTACTCTTCAGATATGAATGTTTCTAAGATCCAGGGCCAAGAGAGCTAATGCCAGGCACAACACTTGTCTGTACTTTTTCTTGGCTTCCTACAATTCAGTATTTACCATTGCCATACACAAACTTTTATCAGCTTTCAGAACCCCAAGAATCCAGGTCCAGAAATGTAGGGGTGTTTTCCACCCCATCACGGTGTTTATGAGCTTAATAATGTTGTCTTTTGTAGCATCAGCTCATGGAAACTTTGCCTCTTGGTCCTTATGGCTCCCTGATAAATATGTCTGTCAGTACTGGAGATTGGTTTATTCCATTATTCAATTCATGCCCAGTGCCTACATGACAAGTCATGGAAATCAATCAAATATCTCTTGAATAAATGATGGGTGATTGGCCATAAGGTTCACTGATAAAAATTGTAAAATAATAAAAATGTAAAATAAATTATATATATATATATACACTATGAATATATATATATATATGTAGTAACAGGGGCGGCTGGGCTGCGTCCCCGGCACCCAGCCGCCCACATGGCTCTAGCTTATGCCCGAAATAATTACACAGAAACTGTATTCATTTAAATACTGCTTGGCCCGTTATCTGTAGCCTCTTATTGGCTAGCTCTTACATATCGATCTAACCCATTTCTAATATTCTGTGTAGCACCACGAGGTGCGCTTACCAAGGAGGATCTTAACCTGCGTCTGGCTGGAGTGGGAGCATCATGGCGACTCCTCGACTCAGCTTCTTTCTCCCCCAATCCTGTTCTGTTTACTCCACCCATTTAAGGGTTGGCCTATCAAATGGGCCTAGGCAGTTTCTTTATTAGTTAACCAATGAAAGCAACAGATAAGATACAAGACCCACCTCCATCATATATATATATATATATTCAAAAGTTATTACTTGCATAGTGAATTGAAAAGACTTAAGGCACTAGAAAAATTCTCACAAACCCACAAGGATGACCATAGCTAAGGCTCTAAGCAATAGTGCAGCAAGTACCTAAAATGCCCTTCCTCTATAATCAGATTAATGATGACCTTAATTGTCATCATAGAAGCTTCACTCAGTAACTGACAGAAGTAGATGCAAAGAACCACAGATAAGCACTGGGCTGAACTCCTGGAGTCCAACCATAGAGAAGGAGGAACAATCTTATGAGCAAAGGGACCAACCCCCAGAAATAGCTGACCCAAGCTAGTAGGAGCTCATTGACTGTGAGTCTGGACTGATATCTGGGGAACTAGTATAAGATCAAACTAGGCCCTCTGAATGTGGGTGACAGTTGTGTGGCTTGGGCAGTTTGTGGGGCCCCTAGCAGTAGGACCAGTGTTTATCTCTAATGTATGAACTGGCTCTTTGGAATTCATTCTCTATGGAGGGATACCTTGCTCAGACTAGATACAGGGACGGGGGGCGGGGCGGGCTTGGTCCTGGCTCACATGATGTGACAGACTTTGTTGACTCCCCATGGGAGGCCTCAACTTCTCTACAGAGTGGTTGGGGAGTGGGTTGGGGAGGACAGAAGGGAGAGGGAACTGGGATTGATATGTAAAGTAATTATGTTTTAAAAATATAATAAAAAAAGAAAAAAGGGTCTTATGATATATTGCAGAAGTCCTGGAAATGTCATCATGGGTCTAAGATGGCTCCATGTCTAATCAGAGTTGATCTAGATCTTGTAGGATGAAGGAGTTCACTGGGTTTGGATCTTGGGACATGGATCATTTTTAGAAGAGATATGATGGAACTCCAAAGATCTAATTTTGAAATTGTATCACTATCTCCTTCCAGAATGGCCCATCATGTGACTAATTCACCAAATGGAAGAGCAACCCACATGTTCTGCATCTGCAAACTCAACCAGCTGGGATAGAAAATGTCATGAAGAATATTACAACTATTTGGAACATGAGTTCACACTTTCCACTCAATTCTCCCTGAATAATAGAATATATAATTATGTAGTGTTTGCCTTGATATAATCTGCATGCATGGGAGGATATACCCAAGAGGATATATGCAAATATTTGTTTCAGAAAATAGGCCTGAGCATCAAATTAGGGAAGAAGGCCAGTCCGATGCCAAAGCCCATGATATCAAGAAACAACTATACACCACAAATCTATTTTTTCATGTATATGTATGTTCAGACCATAGGTCAAGGTGGTCTTTTGCTTACTTGCATATCACATAGTTCATTTTGAATCAGGGCTTCTTTATTGGCCTGAAGCTCACCATTTGCAATAGGATCGGTGGCATGAACCCCAAGAGTCTGTCTGTCCTACTCCTCAATGTTAGGAATGTCACTGTACATCTAATAAACTTGGCTTTTACAATTGGATTCTGGGATCTGACTCCAACCCTCATGCTTACTTGTCTACTGTGCACTTTTGTCACTGAACTGTCTCCCAAGCACCTACATTTATTTATTTTTCTGTATAAAAATATTAACATATAACAAGAAGAATCAGAATGGCAGGCGTGGGGTCATGGGACGAGAGACTGAGAAGTCAAAAATGGGCTACCTCCCAAAAGGATGAGTCAAGAGAGGCAGTGGGAAATGAGCAGGTACAGGAGAATAGGCTCCTTAAATAGTGCTGACGTGCATAGCTACAGGGAATGGCATGCATTATTTGGATTTTATAGAGAGTGATATACCTATTGCATTTATATGGTGTTCTTAAAAATTTGCATTTATATAAGAAAATTCTACCTCAAAGGTTTAATGGATGAAAATTTCCTCCTTGTCTATACAGAAATGATAAATGGTACAAACACACAAATAGGATAGAAAGATCATTTTCATTTCAGTCTCTGATAGACTCCCCCAAAAAGACACAAAGAGAAACAGAGACAGGTAGCAGTGTTAGTAAGGCAGCTTTGCCTAGGTATGTCTCTCAGCTCCTATCCTGAAAAAATCTCTTCATGTGTGTGTATTTGTATGTATGTTGATGTGTGTGTTTTGTGTAAGTGGGTACCCATGTGGGGGACATGCATGTTTGTATGGTGCTCAGAGGATAACCCCGAGTGTCATTTTCAAAGGCAATCCACACTCTAGTTCTGAAAGAGATGTTTTAGTGGCCTAAAGCACACCGAGGAATCCAGGCTTGCTGCTCAGCAAGCCCCAGAGACCTGCACGCCCTCATCTCCCCAGTACATGCCACTGTGCCTCCTTCTTGCACACATGCTCTGAGGATCCAATTCAGGTCTTAGAGTTTGCAAGGCAAGCACTTTACAGACAGAGCCCTCTCCCTAGCCTGTCCGTGTAATTTTGATAGAGTCCCTAAGAATGGAAGGAAGGAATTGATTGGCAAAGGATGATAGCAGATTCTTGATGATGAGAGGAATACGGGTGTATGTGCCTAACCTACTGAAGGCTCATGCTAGCTGCGGCACGAACACAATGGCGGACTTCTGCTGAGGAAACACTAGCTGGGAAGAGTGCCAGGAAAGACACACCCTAGCAGGATTCACACACCACAGGCAATCGGTAAAGATCTCAGGTAGTCCATACCTCAGCCCCCCTAGTTTTCAGTCAAATTAGATACCAGGTCAAATTAATTAAAGGCAATTGAGAAAGAGTAGCACTCTACAACCCACACTGACCTCAAACTCATGATCCTTCTGTTTCTGCTTCCCGAATACTGAGGTTATAGGTGTGTACTGTCGTGAGCTGTGGACTTGTAAAACCACAAGAGGCAGGTGTCAGAAAGGTGACAAATGGTTCTTTGCAGATCGGAAGAGCAAGGAAACTACAAGATAGAGTGACGAGACCTCAAATAGGCTAATAAAGCCATATAATTAATCCTTCCTATATAAAGAGTTATTAAAGTTCACATGATGATTCTGAGCAATAACTGGCAGACATTCTCTTTAATAAGAAATAACATGACATGAACACTCCAATCACAAGCTTGAAACATTTTCTCTGCTGCCCAGTTGTCCACTGGCCAGGCCACCCCACTTATCCACTGGATTGAGTAAATCATGCTAACTTCCCCAGGTACTCCCAACCCTCTGTAGAGGACAGGGTGATCCTCGGTTGTGGAATAACATCTGTGAGGTGTGGAAAAAGCAGAACGGTGATTCATGGGGTGCTGTCCAAGCTGCCCTTAGCCATATTTGCCTATTTGAGGACTCTACAAAGCAATGAACCAGCCCTGTGGTATCCGCTTGATTTAAGAGAAACCTGGAGTGGAGGAGTAAAGAACTTACTGCATCCCACAGGTGCCAGAGCTGGCTTTCACACAAAGTATGCAGTTTCCCTGGATGCCAAAGAGCCTCAAAATGCACAACTGAAGGAACTGCGGGCTTTTCCTGAATGGAAACAGTCTATGCTATTTTATGGTGATCATGTTTTCATGATTGCTTTTGATAATAATGATCTGATCTTTTTCATAATTCAAAAGAAGTGCAAATGTCTTCCATGTTTAGAATCTTATCTGAGCGGGGATATAAAATTATGATCAGAGCTCAGACTATAAAATACCTAGTTTTTATCTTAAATGTTATGTTTGGTGAACATAGTGAGAAGATGCAGATGAGAGTGCACGGTGATCAGCCGCTGCAGCTTCAGAGTGAGTCCTGGAGATCTTTCCTGTAGGAGACTTTCCTGCCTTTGTGTCGTGTATACCCGTCTCTGAGATATAAAACAAATGCTACTGTTATTTATCATTACCAAAAACGTACGGGCTGATATATGACAGTTTTCACACACACACACACACACTGAAAAACAGAGAGGGAGAGGGGGAGAGAAATGGAGAGAGAGAAATAGAGAATAGAGAGAATAGAGAGAATACTACCCTATAACTACCACTCACAGGAGAATGGTTTGGCAGTAGAAATGGGCAGGTGTGCTGGTTCATGTCTCATTAACTGACATTAGTTAGAATCATGTAGGTAGAGGAAATTTCATTTGAGAAAATGCTTCCGTCAGATTGGCCCATAGGCCAATCTGTGTGGAACTTTCTTGATGGTTTGATGCAGGAAGGTACAACTCACTGTGGGTGGCTCCTGGGGTCTCTAAGAAATGAGGATGAGGTGGATGCAAGGAGTGAGCCAGTAAGTAGTATTTGTCTCTGGCCTCTGCTTCAGTTCCTGCTTCCGTGTTCTTGACTTGGGTTCCTACCCTCACATTTCTTCATGATTGGCTAAAAGCTGTAATCCAAATAAACCTCGTTCTCCCCATGTTATTTTGGTAGTGGTATTTTATCCCAGCAATAGAGAGTTTGTTCTAAGACAGCAGGTGTAAGACTAGACTATGGCCCAGGTCTTGGATGCAGGCCAAAGCACAGGTCTCTCAAAATCTAAGGGAATGAACAAATAATTTCACCTTCCCTTACCATATAGAGTTCATAGAGGAATGAATAAAATAATCTGGACTGAAATTATATCAGTGTGTGCAGGAAAATGTTATCCACACCACAGGACCATTAAGCATTTACTCTGCGTATCTGGTCTGCACACTGCCTTTCTGCCTCTCACGTTCTCTTCTGTAGTCCTAAGATGCAGACGACTTCGGAGCCCCTTCACAATGTGAGCTGTGATGTCCTGTCTAGTTCACATCTTCTCCTCGCTTCTCCTGATATCTGAGTCTGCACTTCAGGATCTTGAGTTAGATGAGGGGAACCCTGCATGACTTCTTTTAAAAATGAATGAAAAGGTGCATGCTAGAATATTCCAAGGAAATCAATACAAAAATTTTAATGGAAGAGAGATTCATTAAGACCCTGTATTTGTGAAACTGTGGGAAGCTGATGGCTCCTGGGCATGGGAGAGCCAGTTTTCTTCAGAGATGCAGCCACTGAGAGACTACCTACCCTTGCTCTGGTAGATGGTTCCATGCCCATGCTCATGCAGGCAGCATGAAGTGGGCTCAGTGAACATGGCATTGTTAAAAAGTGGGAAATAACTTATGAATATGGAAGGAATTGGAAGAGAACAAAGGGGTGTGAACTGGATCCAAATACAAATGCATGGATATTGAATATTATTTAATAAAATATTCTAAAGAATGAAATTGCTACGTATCTAAATTTGTTACTGTGCTAAAAACAAGTTAATGTCAAGTTGATAATTCTATAAATTCTAAAAATAAATAATAATAATTTATACTCATAAAAGAAAACCAAATTTAGCCTTGTCTGTCAACCTATTACTATGCAAAAAAAATCAGTCGCTGGTATTATGCAAAATTTTGAAGTTTAAATAGTAAATACATAAAAGAAACATAAAAACAGCATTAAAGTGAACAAAGGAATCCATTAACAAGCACCAGTTGGCTTTTTGCTATAAACAGTATTATCCTACACAGTCAGAGAATGGATCATTGCAACAGGCAGAAGATTCATTCTGCTCTGTCTGAAACTCAGCAGAGAATATCCAAGAGTGTCTACCAGTGACCTATCTCAAGGACAATGATGCTTCTCCCTGACGGAGAGCAGAGGACATGACCTCAGCAGCTCCACTCTTGAAGCCACAGGATAGCGTGGGTGGCAACAGCATAGGATACTCTGATCTCCCCCTCACTTCTCAGCATTCTGGGCATTATTTCCAATGTCATATAAATTGACCAGCCTAGCCTGTGTCAACAAACCACACGAACTAACCTCATGAAGCCACAGAGATGCGATTCTTAACATTAAAATTCCTCCAAACTAATTTAATATGGGTCATCTCGCTGCTAATTTGTTCAAAAAATATCCGCGAAAGGTTGGTGAGTCAGGAGGTGGGCTACTTTTCTCATCTTCTATAGTGTGTGTGTCAAAAATAGAATCCGTTCTTTGGCTGTTACTGTGGACTCCGCGTGCTCCCAATGTCAGTTTGCACAGCCACGCTGTCAGCAACGAGAGCATCTCAGGAGAATGTGACAGCTGGTTTTGTTATCTCAAATTGAAAATTCAATGTCTTCTGTTCAAGAGACCAATTAAGCTACAAGCCAAATCCATCACCCTTCCCACAAAACGACCCCAGGTCAATGTGCAACATTTTCAATCCATTCCCAAATATCTCTGAGGAAAACGTAACAGGGTTTTATTCTCCTCCAAAGGAGAGGGAATAGTGAGTTGGGAAGACAGGGTGAAGAAGATGGAAGAAGAGGAGAGAAAGATCTCTTGGGGGAAGTGATTTCCTGATTGAGAGAAAGAAGACACAAGAAAGAGGGATATTTACCTTGGTTTGTAGTTAGCTGTGTGACAAATGAGTCTTCTCCAAAAGGAGAAGACCTCCAGTCCCCAAAGTTTCTTGATTCTGACAGAGTGGTCAGCAGCCACTGTTCCTACCAGGAGTAGCAATGCTTTGCATGTTTTTGTTCATTCATTCAGCCATGAGCTAAGGCACAGTAAAGCAATGGAGCCTGCCACTGATCTGTTTGAGGGATACTTAGCCACGTCGTTGTCAGTACCTCGGCTCCTCTTTTCTGCACAAGAATACCTCATTGAAAAGAGATGATCCAAAAGCAGAAGTGAAAACAGGAACTGTAGTCCTTTGGAATCGGAGGTATAGTTAATGGGAATCTCCCAAGCAGGAGCTCAGGGAGAGACAACTCCATCTTTAAGCTGGCAGAGGTGACTAAGAAGGGCAACAGTGACTGTCTATCCAGAGAGACAAGAGTACATGGAAACCACTGCACCAAGCATTTCCCCTGACTTCCTAATATAGGATTAACTGCACCCTTCATACCAGCCTGTAGATCTCAGATAGGGACTGCTGTGGTCCAGGCAGTGGTCAGTACATGTAGGCATATGAGACATTTTGCTCTACAGAACATAGAGTAGCCAAGGAACATACCTTTTTTCTAGGCTATTCCTTGTCTTGGAGACACATTTTACCAATAGATAATAATAATAAGAAGAAGAAGAAGAAGAAGAAATATTATTACCAGATAAAATTGCAAGATCAACTCTACATCCCTACAATCCACATAAAAAAAACAGCAGCAACAGTGTGCACCTATAACCTAAGTACCAGAAAGAAGCAGTCAGCAGAATCCCCGTGGCTAATTTAAGTCAACTCTTCTAGTGGAATAAGTGAACTATAGGCTCAATGAGAAACCCCTTCTCAAAAACTATGGTGGATAATAATTGTGCAAGGTACCTGATATTGACTTAGACTTCTAATCTTCATATGCATGTATATATTTATGGGCACCAATACACACACCCACATAGTAAAAGAAATAGCAAACTAATTGGATATTTTTTTTAATTTTATATAATACATCTTAAAATTTTTATTTTACATTCCAGTTGCAATATCCTCTCTCTCTTCTCCTCCCAGTCCCTCTTCTCCACCCCCATTTGTTGCCACCCCACCCCTCAGTCCACTTCTCCTCCATTTCTGTTTAGGAAAGTGCAGGTCTCCCATGAGTATCAGCAAAACATGGCATATCAAGTTGTAGTAAGATGAAATACCTCCTTATGTATTACGGCTGGGCAAGGCAACCCAATATGAGGAACAGGGTCCAAAAGCAAGTAAAAGAGTCAGAGATAGCCCCTTTTCCCATTGTTAGAAGTCCCACAAGAGGACCAAGTTACACAACTGTAACATGTAAGCCAACTGCCTAGCTCAGTCCCATGCAGGCTCCCTGATTGTTGGTTCAGTCTCTATTTTTCTCATAAAGATTGGATTCTTCTTACAGAATAAAATATATTTACTTGTATATCCCCAATGTCAAATGCTACATATGTATAATAAGTCACAAAACAAATGCTTAGCTTATGCATTTATACATGTGTGTGTATGTGTATATACAAATGTACAGGTGTGTAGGTGTGTGTCCATGTGAGGATAGAGAACAAGCTCACTTGCCATTCTCAAGAATGCCATCCCTGTCCTTTGAGATGGGATCCCTCACTGGCCTAGAACTCGGATATAGGCTAGACTGGACTAGCCAGCTGGATCCAGGTGCCATCTTATCTCTGCCTCCCTTGCCCTAGGATTAAAAGCATGTGTCACTCTGCTTGACACTTTCCCATGGGTTCTGGGCTGGAACTCAGGTCTGTACCTTCTATGGTAAGAGCTTTATTTCCTGTGCCGTGATTCCCCCAGCCAGCTTGATGTTTTTACCACGTATTCATAGGTAAGGCTCTGTGTCAAGAAACAAAATGCTAGACAACATTTGTGTCTGGTTTGGAAAAACACTGGGCACCGGTGCTTGTTGCTGCTCATCACAGGCATTTCATGCACTCAACAGCATGTGTGGTCCTAAAAATAAATACTTCTCAGCTTCATCAAACATAATGCAGAAAGAGGAGAGAGCAAAAAGTAAGGTTGTATATCTATGTGTTCTTTCGTTTTCACATCTGATCATTGACAGTTTTCTTAGGAAGTGCTAGATTTACCTTCTACTTGTTCTTTGTCATTTTTTAATCTTAAAGAACAAATTTCATTAACACATTTTCCCAGGGAGACCTGGGATAAATGAACACAATAGCAGCAATGACTGTGAATAGGCAAAGCTAAGCTGAGTTTACTTGATGCCATGTTTTGAAGAAAGACCATGAACCTGATGCCAGTGGCGTCCCTGTTACGTCTTCTCAGAGTTGCAGAACAGAGAGATCCTGCACACTCGTCTTTGTGTCTGGATCCGAGCCAGAGCCTTTTTGTCTCTAACTTGTTTCCACTTAAGATCTTTTCCAAGATAAGCAGCCATCCCACGACTCAAGCACCTATATGAGCTCATCGGTCTTTCTAGAGATTTCCCAGATCTGACTGGCTTGCTCTGTCATAAATCACATTACCGCATCAACCATGAGCTCTTGCCTTCTTCCTTAGAAAACTACCATCAGAAGTGATCCGTGTAACTCTTACATCCTTGCGGTAATCCCATCTCTCACTCCAGTCCTTTTACTCCAAACAGTGAAATCTGACCAGAACATTTAATAATGCAAGGCTCTGATTCGTGTCTGGGCTTGTTTCAGGCCAAGCAACAGGGGTTAGCTCCCTCCTGGCTGATCATGTTAGCACAGTTGGCGAGGTGTCGGAGTCAAGGCATGAAGAATGGATAGGGCTTTTCCAAACGCAGGCTATCAGGGACAGCAGCTGTTTGGACAGATAACTCTGTCGTTCTGCAGCAATTTGTCTTTTACCTGGAACAGTTGCTAGGGTCCTCCACTCCAGCAATGGTTCCTAGGGCTGCAGAAGCAAAATAAACAGCAGAACGCAGAAACAACAAACATAAGGTAAAGCCCGTCTGTCATGGGGTGTTGACAATAAAATCTGAGAATGACCTTGGGCACATCAAAGTCGTAGCTATTCTCTTTGAGGGTGTGTCCTGGGCAATCTAACATAGAAGGTTGAAATATTATTAAATTATTACAACTTGCCTGTGACGTTTGTAGATCACATAAGTCCTTAGATCTGTAAAAGTTGAAATTGTAACTTACAAAATGTGTCTGATTAGCCAGCCGGGCTGTTGAGACTTGTCTATGTCAGGCTGAATACACTGGCAGTCTCTCTTGCTTTCCCTTTGGGTGTCATAGGGCTTCAAATAATCCCTCTACTAGCAGAGAGCTCTTTCCAATCCACCTGACGGCAAATTTGTTTCACAGTTTGTTTCCTGCTTCTGACTTTTTGCCCTTTATTCAAATTCTGATTTTCATTGTCATATGTAAATTACAGAAAATCTTCTGTGATGACATTTCCGTAGACATATCAGCTACTTTCACCATATTCATCTCTATCACCCTTTCCTTCCGTTCTGTCTTTCCTGACTCTCATTTTCTTTTATAATCCCAGTTTTAACTGCCCCTCTTAGTTTCCTGACTTTTATCTCGGTTCCCAAACCCCTTGTGGGAGAGGAAACATAAGCTGTGGTATCCTCAGGTACATTTTGTTTCTTTGCAGCATAATGTCCATTTACATCTATGTGCATGAACTCCATTCTTCTCTACAGTTGACTAATACTTCCTTGTGTTCATGAACATCTTCTGTATCCACTCATCTGTTGGTGGGCACAGGACCTGTTTTCTGGTCTTGGCTTCTGTGAACAGCACCACAGAAACCATGTGCAGAGTGGTAAATTAACTTAGATTCCTCTGGGGATACCCAGAGTGGTATAGCAAGACCACCTGGTGTTTTTATGTTTATTTCTCTGAGTATGTTTATCCCATACTGATCACCAGTTCAATGGAAGCACAGAAATAAGATATCTGGGTCTAAGTTCCAACAGCTATAGCATTTGACTCTCAACACAGTTACCAATACATACACTGCAAAACAGATGGATTCTGTAAAAAGGAATGTTAATCTGGCGGCGGTGGTGCTCGCCTTTAACACCAGCACTTGGGAGGTAGAGTCGGGCAGCTCTCTGAGTTCAAGGCCAACCTGGTTTACAAGAACTAGTTCTAGGACAGCCAGGGCTTTTACACAGAGAAAGCTTGTCTTGCAAAACCCAAAAAGAAAGGGAAGGAATGTTGAACATACACATGGATAACAGCTAACCTCCATGCCTATTTCTCACATCATACTAAAATTGACTGGCTTTTGTCCTCTTGAGCACTATCTCTAAAGTGGCACAATTACCCAATGTCCTGATGGTAGCTTGTGTCCCTTGGCTCACAGATGAAATTTCGAGTTTGACATTATTTAACAATGAGAACAAGTCCCTTTAAACCCAACCTTTATGTAGAAACAACGTGGGCCACAGCTGAGGGCTATTAGATAACAAAGAGCAAAGCAGGTCAAGGGAGCAGAAGCAAGAAATACTGGGGAAAAAAAACTGCAAAACATCTAAGCCTCTTACTCAAGGATCCTTATGATTGAGGATGATAGTGATGACGATGGTGGTGGTGGTGATTATGGTGATGGTGATGATGAGGATGGTGATGATGAATTAATGGTGATGGTGGTAAGGATGGTGATGATGATGATAAGGAGAAGAGGGAAAAGAAGAGGAAGAGAAAGAAGAAAGAGGAAGAGAAAAACGAAGAGCTATGCCATGCTTATCTGTGTGCTTTATCAGCCAGATTCCCATGAACACATACCTGCTTAGCTTCTTTATTTTTTACAAACCTTTGTAGTGACCCTCGCTTGCCCCACTGTACTAAGGCTGCAGCTGAACCTAGTTTAATAATGAACTCACACAGAAAATCACAGAAGATCCTAACAAAGCTCTGTTGCTTACAGCTATAAAACCCATTCTCCTGCCACTCTCCACGAGAATTGTGTTTGTAGTGTGGAACTACCTTCTTGTGTTAACTGGAACTGTGTGCGAGGCATTTAGTGAGTCATTACAGGTAAAACAGGCAGGCATTTCTGCTCCCTGCCAGTGGGAAATTCTCCACTGGCTGTGTGCCGAAATCCACCACCCTTAGCTCTGATGCCACTGCCTTTGGTGTGCTGTTTTTAGCCGTGGTGATAGATGGTGTCATCATGGGCTCTGTGACAATCCATTAATTAAGATCATAAGAGCATCTAAACTGGATGTGTTGTGGAATCTATTCGAGCTGAAAGAATCAAAATAATGTGTGTCTCATGTTCTAGGAAAAACCTTAAAGGATTTTATCTATCGCTATATTTGTTATGTGTGCATATATGTATGTGTGTACACACACACATAAATTTATACACACGTAAACACATACACTCAGAGAAAATACTGGTTGTTTTGAGTGCTGGAAATATAAAGATGATGTTAAATTTATAGACATTTTAATTAAAGGCATATATAAACACAATATTTTCTTGGAAATGAATGAGCTATAATAGATGTGTTTATACGGACATACATTTATGTGTGAAATAAGAAAGTCCCAAATCCAAAATGCTTCAAACTCTAAACACTTGAGTTCCTATATAAGAGAACAATAGGAAAAATTCTGCCCCGTGTGATGGGAGTAAACTGCAGAGATGGGGACAGTACATGCAGTTTCTTCAGGAAACACATCCTCCCAGCTCTTCAACTTGATTTATTCATCTTTGCCATACACCCTAGCTTCATCCTACCTTGCTCATTTATTTAGATTTATTTGATTTTTATGTATGAATGTTATTCTGCAAGTGTTTATGTGCACCACATAAGTGCTTAGTGCTGTGGAGGTCAAAGAAGGCATGAAATTCCCTGGAACTGGAGTTATGGATAGTTGTGCCACCCGGTGGTTTGGAGAACTGAACCTGGGTCCTTTGCAAGGGCAGCCAACCCTGTTAAAAGCTAAGCTATCTCTCCAGCCTCCTACTGCTATTTAAAATAAAACATTGTAGAAAACTACATTTAGGATTTGGAACTAGAGTACAGGCAAAATATGATGAATATTGTGTAAGTCACTATGAGTATACAAATCCAAAACCCTCTGAGGTTTAAGGTACTCATGTGTGTATGTGTTCATGCATGTGTATGGGTTATGTGTGCTTATGTGTATATGTGTTTGTCATGTGTATGTGTGTGATAAGTGTATATATTTGTATATTTGTGAATTGTATTTGTATATGCATAATCCTATTTGTGTGTATCTCTATATGTCTGTATTTATGTGTGCATCTATGTATGTATATGTCTGTATGTGTCTATGTGTATATTTCTGTGTGTCTATATATGGATACCTACTTGCATATGTGTTTAGATGTAGGTATTTGTCTATGTGTGTATGTGTTTATGTGTTTTCTTCCACAAAGCAGCAAGGATCCCTTGGTGAACATCCCTGGACATGATATCTCAGGAAGGATGTCCTTCAAGGCCAATCTTCAAGAACCCCAGTGGTAGAGTCTAACCCAGACTTGTTACTTTGTCTTAGATGGTCACTGTGCATATTTTCATTATAAAATCTGCTTTGAGTAGGTGGTCTCTCTGTTTAAACTTTCTGTGTTTACCCATCAGGTTTATTTTATTTATTAGTTACAGTGTAGTTTTTATTCTTTGCAGGACTACATATTCAAAGCATCTTCTTCCATATGAGCTAATTTTAAAATTTATATAATAATAGAATCGGTGTATGATGCAAAGAAATGCTTACAATATGATTAAATGGCAAGTATGTGTGCTTCATTTTATAAATTTTATGACATATAATTGCTACATACTTATTTATTGAAAAATCAAGCTGTATTTACTGGATATCTGTGTTTATATGATAAAACAATCACCAATCATAATGGAAGAAACAAAATGCTCTGGATTGTCAAATTTACTGTTTTCAACTCATATGAAGAAGAAGCAAATAGTCATTGCACTTAAAATCTCTTTTTTCTTGTTGACACTCATACTAAGATTTGGGAAATTTGGAATTCACACAGTGTATGTTATTATTTGTTACTGAAAATACACAGAACACCAGTGGCAATGTGTTAACATTGTTTTGAAAACAGAACATATCTTTAGTTGTTTTGTAGGGCTGTTAATCAATTGTTCAAAAACAATTAAATAGGTTTAAAACCTATTTACAAGATCTGTACAAGATAAGGCAGCCAAAGTCCTAGCCCAGTTTGGAGAGGGGCTCCCAATGTTCCACACCTAGCAAAGGAGCTGTTTGTCATGATGGCTGTTGGTGAAGCAGAGTCAGTTTTCTTTGGCGATGAGGTCCCTGGGAGGCTGTGTATGTTCCAATAATGGTCCTACATCCATACACATTCCAGCAGCACTGAGTAGACAGAGACAGAGGTAAACAAAGAGACAGACAAAGACAGAGTCAGAGAAAGTGCATGAATTTGGGAGAGAAAATCAGAGGTGGGAAAAAGAAATGGAGGGGAAGGAATGAGGTTTAAATGAGATCCAAACACATCATACTGAAGTAGGAAATCCTAAAACAATAAAAAACCCACTATTTAAAAGATTCTTTGACACATATATTACAACCCTGTACAGTCATAAGTCCAAGTTACAACCACGATATGATGTCCTGAAAGGAATCTTGCTTCCACCATCTCCTTCCTACCATTTTCTGTGTGTGATACTAAAAACCTTAAATAAATTTACTCTCCGTATCTCAGTACTTTCATCCCACATGCCATTTCGGAATCCTATTTTTTCACTTATCAAATCTTGCATGTCGTACCATGTACAAGGAGATATTTCCTGTCTTTTATCCAATCTGCCTGCTGCTCTACTATAGACTTACTGTGTATAGTTCACTGTCTCTATGCATCGATTTATTCTTTGTCTCTTGGTTACATTTGTAATCTCAACATTCTGGAATCTGAGGCAGGAGGATTGGTGTGAATCTGAGGCTGTTCTGAGCTATATGATCAGTCACAGGCCAGCAAGGGCTATAGTGTGAGTAGCCCACCTAAAATACATCCAAGAGGCTCTCCCTTTCAGAGACGCCTGCATTCTTTCTCATCAGCATCTGGTGCAAGAAATGTATTCAGCATTCTTCTCCCTCTCTCTCTCTTTTCTTTGAAATGTTATATGATGCCCTTTAACTTGCTGTATTCTCTGGAAGGAGCTAAAGTGGATTTTCTGTGAATTAGCATGCAATTTGAATTATTTTGCAGCATTTCTGCATCCAGGGTTTGCCAGGGCCATAAGTCATGAGACACTAAACGTTGCTCTCAGCTTTCATATGCAATATTTCCAGAAGGTAGGATGCATACTCAGGGCGTGAGATATATCTCTTGAGACACTTTTAATCTGAATGGACTTTGGAAGCCCACAGCTCAGCGAATACCCTTTCTGAATGTAGAATCATCTCTTCGTTTATGATGGATTAAGCTTTCAATCAGTATTAAAAAAAATCTCATCTTTAAAGCCATTCAAAATGAGAAAAATAATAATTTCCCCCAATTTTTCTACCAGTGAGACAAGAGAGACAAGAATGAGTTAACACAAGAGTGAACAAATGTGTTCAAACCAGAGATCAGTAATCTCTGGTTTAGTGGTAGTCTATCTCATAACGTAAGGTGACAAACGACCAAGGAAGACAAATGAACATGGGATTTCTGGCTTCCACGTGCATGCCCAAACACATGCACAGCTGCATACATATACACACATAAAAAGTCATACACACGCCGGGCATTGGTGGCACACGCCTTTAATCCAGCACTCGGGAGGCAGAGGCAGGCGGATCTCTGTGAGTTCGAGACCAGCCTGGTCTACAGAGCTAGTTCCAGGACAGGCTCCAAAGCTGCAGAGAAACCCTGTCTCGAAAAACCAAAAAAAAAGTCATACACACATACCTATGTGAGCACACATGCACACACACACACACACACACACACACACACACACCTCTCAATTTCCTTTTTCCAGATCCCATTTAGACTATGGAACAGCAAGTGGAAGTATTGGAATATAAGCCACAATGGTTTTCCCTTTCCATCCGCCATCTCCATCACATCGTCATCACAGGCTACCTGCAGATGACACATATCCAAAATGGCAGCACAACAGTGTCACAAAATGACACCACATCAATATCCTTCTGATGTAGTGAGTGCGAGTTTGTCTCCTTCCTGCTTCTGCTTCTTCAGCCTCTGGTCTTTCTTTGTGGTCACACTGACAGCAGCCTGCATTCATCTCATCTTGTCTTCTCAAATGTTTCTCAGTGCTAATGGGACAGTACCCCAGGTACACCCAACCTTCTCTTTTATTTGTTCCTTCACATTTCCTATGTTTTCATCAACAAATGAAAATTATTTAAGTGACATTATGTTCTCTGTTTTCCAGCTTAGGTTCACTTCTTCAACCACTGCACAACCAGGCTCTAAAAGTGTTTTGTTTGTTGGCTCCAATATCAGTCATTTGCATAAGAAACATTAAAGTCTCAGGTTACCCTTATCTATACCATTCCCACCTCTCTCTGCCATTGTCTCACCACATGGCATTGATCTTATATTGTTACCAGAACTGATGCTGGGACCAAGAGTGGCAGGGATGAAAAGTTGTGTTCGAGCAGTAGAAGGCTGCATGATACGCATGAAATGTACTGTGCTCCACAGTTGTTCCCTATTTGAATGGATGTAATTTTTCACTTATTGAAATTACAATCTGGAGACACTGGCTGTCCTTTCTGTACTCCCATCCCCTGGCACCTCCAGCAGTCTGTTCAGAACCTCACCTAGCAGAATTCTACCGACACCACTGTCTCTAGAAACACCACTATCTTTCTTCTCCAACATATGTTCTTTGTTGTTTGCTTTGTTTTGATTTGATTTACTGGTTTTATCTTTGCAAAGCTGTGTTCAGATGTCACCATTTATTAAGCCCAATTTAGTCATATTTTCTTAATAAGATTAGTTCACTCACCTGGACCGCAGTGCCTTGGCCTGACTATTAGCTCTGGTTTCACCTGTAGCTTTTATTTTGTGTCTATATATTTGGACATAAACTTTCACTTGGCTCACAGAAGACAGGTGAGGTTAAGTCCAAAACAAACCTGCATTTGCATTCTCTGTATTCTCTAGCTCAATTACTGAAACAACTAATAGGTCTGTATTGTACAAATGAATATGTTTATAGTGCTTGCTCAGATGTATTAGAATCCCAGAGTAGACAGTTTCTAGTAAACTATTATACTTTGATTATTGTAAAATCAAGTTTCAAAATCATAATTAGAACAATAAAACTGTTACTGGTTGAGCTCTGGATGCTCATTCAAACACTGAAGGTCTGGTCCTCAAAGACCACAGAATGTAACACTTTTGGAGACAGTTCCTGGAGGTGGTCAGTCATAGTGAGGGTGATAGAAACTTTGTAGGAAAAAGAAACCAGACAATAGAGATGCATAGTGACACACGAGATATGATGTGAGACCATGTGAGAAGGTGGCTAGCCATCTGTACCCTGAGACCCCCCCCCAACCTTGATGTGGGATTTTCCTCTGTATGCTGTGATTACAATTGATAAATAAAGGAACTTCTTTGGGCCTATAGCAGAGCTTTACGGGAACAGAGCTAGGTGGGGAAAACTAAATGGAATGCTGGGAGAAAGAAGGGAGGAAGGAGTCAGAGGGAAGCCATGGAGTTGCTGCCAGAGTCAGACATGCTGAAACTTTGCTGGTAAACCACCGCCACATGGCCATATACAGATTAATATAAATAGGTTAAATTAATACGTAAGAGTTAGCCAATAAGAAGTTAGAGCTAATAAGCCAAGCAGTGATTTAATTAATACAGTTTCTGTGTGATTACTTCAGGGCTAAGCCGCTGAGAACCAGCAAGCACCCTTTCATTACACCCCCTTGGAAATTACAGACTCTGTTGGAACCCAGATCTCAGAATTTAGTCTCCAGAGCTGTAAACAAGTGATCTGCCATTGTCACACAGCAGCCCCTACAACACTCATTCAAATACAGAGCAACTGTGGAGCACAGTACATTTCATGTGTATCATGGAGCCTTCTACTGCTAGAACACAGCTTTTCATCCCTGCCATTCTTGGTCTCAGCATCAATTCTTATAGCACTCAATCCTGGACAGACAAAGGCTCATTCCGTGTGTCCTGCTGCAGGAAAGGGGTGCCAATCAACTTTACCTCGAAGATCTCAAAACTAATGAAGTAGAATACACAAAGCCATTGAGTACATGGGCCCAGAATCACTGATGTAAGCTATTATTGCTGAACTAGGTTGGGTTCAAGGAATGCACAGCCTGTGGAGTGGTGGATGGAAAGGGAAGGGAAGGACACGGAGTTTGACAAGATGATCTGCTTCCATGCTGTTCCATGTCAGGAAATGTGTAGCTTTTACTTGTTCTTACAGAGTCTGGCCAGTCACCTGAACACAGAGACTTAAGACCTATTAATTGGTAAGGCATACCTGAAAACAGAAGATTTTAATAAATTTAATTAAAAGTTCTTAGCACTAAAGTAAAAGGGGAAATGAAGCTTTAGAGAACCTGAGGACAGTAGAGCTTTGCTCTGCTCTCAAAGGGCTCTGAGTGCAAGGTTCATAATGACATGTCCCAAGTGCCCAATATGTGCAAAGCAATGAGTGATCAATTTTACCCCATCAGACTACCCAGAGCTGGTAGAATATGACCCCACTTTATAGATGCTAAAATCTACATCAAGAATGGTACCAACAGACCCAAGATGTGAGACCTCAGGAAGCATGGCATTTAGCCCCTCTGCTTCTGCCTTTAGGATTATGACCATATCCCTCAAGTACATTTGGAAATTTCAAATTTGATGTGGGAGTGCTGAGGGATGGGACCTTAAAGAGATTTCTATCAGAATGGCTTCACTGTAATGAATGGAACAAGACTGACACCTTGGGAGCTCTCTCTCTCTCTCTCTCTCTCTCTCTCTCTCTCTCTCTTTCTCTCTCTCTTTCTCCTTATCTCCATATCTTCCTTTCTACCTGTCTGTCTGTGTATCTCAGTCTCCCTCTTCTGGTCTTTTTCCCTTTCCTGTTTCCTCTTCTCTTTCTCTGAGTTTATCTTCCTCGTGGGGTTGACACAGTGGAGAAGCACTCAGAACCTGTCTGTCTGTCAAGGTCTTTGGTCTCTAGAGTGGTAGGCTAAAAACTCTCTGTTCAAAGTGCATTATCACTGTGGGCAATGGTCTATTTCCCACCACACCTGGATCCAAGAGGAAGGATGCACCCTGAGTTATCGAACCAAGGGTGCCGAAATAGCATCCTGGGAATTTGGAGCCAGGAGAGATCTAGCTTAACCTGTGCCACAGACTCTAACAAAGGGCAGCTCAAATTTTGCTGTTATTGATGAGAATTACAAGTACTATGTCCAAAAGTTCTACAGTCTTCACAGTGGGGGCTTACACACACTGATCTCCTGTCGCCAGACTGAGCTGTGGCTGGTGCTTGGCCTCAATTTCATGAAAAAAGAGAATATTGTTGACTTCCCAATTCAGCTCTGGTGACACTGGAGTGAGGTAGGTCAGCCTCAGCCTCATGTCTGCCAGTCATAGAAGTGGCCAGATTACATCCACACCCATTTCAAAATTACGTGTGAGGCTCTATTTTTAAATCCCTAATGTGTGTTGGAGTGTTTCAATCATTTTGCATAGCTTAGGCATCACAGACATCATAAAACCAATCACATGCACATCACCCATTATAGGTCCATGCTGTGAAGCTGCATTGTCAGCAGTAGGCACTGCTTCATGAGGGGTAGATACATCATGCTCATAGTTGGAGCCCTTTCTACTTTTAAAGGATCAGTGTCGGCAAGCCTCTGAACCTGGGTGACTTAGTAGACATGAAGAACAGCTACTAATGTCCACATTCAACATAAGTGCTTCTATACCATTTAGCCTGGGTTCCCACGTGCCCTCACCAACTCCCCACCCAGGAAGTCGAGAGGGAACCCATTGCTCATAACATGCAGCCTGGGCTTCCTCAAGACTCTCAATCCATAGCAAATAATATAGAGAATAGTTTCAAACTTAAATACTTCCATTGTGACATTGTAGGCTCCCCAACTTTGCCATCCACATGATGTTAATGTACATTAGTTTTCAAAAAGATAAGTAGTGCTTATTAAACATATTTGGCCAGATATTTTTGATATTCTAATTGACACCACCAAGAAGAAAAGCCAATGAAGTTCTAACTGGAAATGGGTATTTGACATAACACAGTTTGAGGAAAATTATGATAAATAATGTTAATCTATGTGGTATTGTTGATAGGAGCAAAATTAATAGTGGGTGACTAGATTCTAGGATTCCTATACACTGGATCTGCTCTGGCAATATTAATTTGATCTTAGTTCCATGAATTAAATATAACTTCTCAAGGGATACTGATATCTTTTGCTGCTGATTTGATTAGAAGATGACTCAACTCAGCATACTCAATGAGAGTTTGTTTATTGTGCTCCGGATGCATTTCTTACACTCAGTGGCTGAGTTCCATTGTGGCAAAACACAAACAGGGAAAAATAACCAAAACACGAGAAACAACAATAGCAACCATCTAGGATGGAAGCTCCTTGGCAAAGATTTAGATGAAGGAGATTTTGAATGAAGACCATGTCTCCTAGAAATTTGTTTTCAAACAAGTAGCAGGTGCGCACTGGAGAGGCCCAAGTGGTTAGAGCACATTGCTGCGTGGGAACTGAACCAGTGAGCCGAGCAGAAGTGTGAGACCAGAATTCAGTTCAGACAGAATAAAGGCCTAAGAAACAATTTTGTTCTAGGGCTAGGAAACACAGGAAGGGTAATTACATTTATGGAGAGAATGTAGGCCGGACAATCCCAATCAATCCACAACTCCCTACATAAAACACTGTGGATTACAGTGAAGTCCAGCCTTCACTGTAAATAAAAGACACAGAATAAGAAAGAATAGGAATTCTTTTCGCAATAGCTTCGATGACCATGCTGATGTTACAAAGTACTGAAAATCTAGAATCAAGGGTCCCTAGGACAGCTGTGGGTGGGCCAAACATGTTCCTGCTGATGATTATTGTTTCATAAGATGTTCACACAGAGTCCCTAGGGAACACATAGTTTTAGTGAACAGTTGAAAGAGAGAGCTTTTGCTGTGTTCGTGCATGTATCTCCTTTCACTTACTATGGTGTAAACCTAAGAAACACACAATGTGGTAGCTGTTACTCAGCATATTTCTGTCCTGTCACCTTGTTAAACTGTAGATTCCCAAACTTCCATATGAATATAAAACCAATCTAATTACATACATAGAAAGACAGAGGCAGGCACTCAAAACAAATCTCGCTCTCTCTCTCTCTCTCTCTCTCTCTCTCTCACACACACACACACACACACACACACACACACACACACAAACACAGAAAGAGAGAGAGAGGCCATGCTTTCCTTTTCATAGCAAATTCATAGCACAAGTTTTTCAAGCATATAATTAAATATGATTTGATTAGTGAAAGATTCAAATGGCTTTTTTTTCCCATAGAATATTTTTTAAATCACAGCAATTAGGCATTTATTTCCATCTACCTGTCTCTAAAGTGTCTGCACTGTTCATGTTTCCTCAATTGTTAGTAGAATTGAAAAGGCAGCTGTTCTCCCAGGTGCCGTGAGATGATTGATCTTTGCCGGAAAATCTAAGTCCTGATGCCATGGCTTCACATACACGGGTCTTGTTCCCGTGTGGTGTAGAGGTCCTGCTAAATGAGCAATGTGTTTTGTTTCAGATTGATCTCCTGTGTGGTAGTTTTACAGGATGTTGTTTGCTATGGCACAATTTTGCTTTGTGTTTTCAAGCTGATAAGAGTATGTGCTAAGTGAACATCCATGTCTTTTTACGCTTGCTATTTTTTTGTTTCAAATAGCAGTTAAATTTGCATATGTTTTAATTTAAAATTGTGGGCTTTTAAAATATTACAGCATAAGGACTAGAAAGATGGCTCAGTGGTTAAGAGCATTGAATGCTCTTCCAGAGAACCTGGGTACAATACCCAGCACTCACAGGACAAATCACATCTATTTGTAACCATTGAGGTAGAGCAAATAATGCCTGTGATATAAATATCTAATAGTTTGATCATGGCTTCTAGCTGGCACTGGGGGTTGAGCATCCAATCATCCTTGGCTGGCTTGGTTCTTGGTGTTTATCTGAAGGAAAATTTAAGTGAAACCAGACTGTTTGCTAGATATCTTTGAGACACTGTCTTCAAATATAACAGCGGTGTTGACTAAAAACACTTGCTATTTCCTTTAACTTCTCCATCATCTTAACCTTGGAGTCAGATATGTACAGTCAATCTATACTCTTTCCTCTTGAGCCCAGAGACAGCCCCATCTTTCTCCCCAGAAGACATTAGTCCTGTTGCTCTTCTTAGGAGAAAATGAGTACCAAAAGGCAACTGGCACAGGTCAGTTTCCTGAGCAAGTGACGACATCTATATCTTACTGAATTTGTTAACAAGGAGTAAAAAGGGCGAAGGCTGAAGAAACCAGCAGCCCTCAGACAGATCTTCTGCTTTGTGTCGTGGTCCTTCTTGGTTATTTCTCAAAGCTACATCGAGATTCAGGTTTCGGAGATTTGAGTGTGTGCTCACTATGCAGAAGGCACTGAGCTTCATGCCAAATAAAAACATAGAAATACAGGAATAGTACCAAGAGGGGCATTTTGATATATTTAAACATGACACTGTCCACAGAACAACAATATAAAAGAAAAGGGCAAGAAAAACTACGGAGAAATAATTTGTAAATGCACCCCAAGTTTAAAATGATGTAAAAAATTATAGTGGAAAGGACTCAACATTTGCTTTGATATTTGCACCCCCTTTCTTCTGTGTAAGGTTTCTTTATGCAGCTTAATTTGACCCTGGCTTGATGGCTCAGCTAATAGCTGCTTTTCTTGCCTCTTCATAAATTTTGGAAGTGCTAGGCCCAAAATAGAGAATGTGGGTTGCATGGTGGGGAACCCTTATCGCTACTGTAATAACAGATATTAGCCGTCTTCAGGAAAATATTCTTTAAGGTTCATACTGAAGATATGCACTTAAGAACCTCTGCTATGTGTTTTCTGTTCAAAAAAAATCATCTTACTTTTAATTGAAGAACAGCTTCTTAGCATTCTGTCTCGAATTTGTTCGACTCATTTCCAGAGAGGTAGAGAGCAAGGAGGATGAGAGGTTTCTCGTAGGTATGCCATATGTAATGACTTCAAGGAAAATTGAATTAAGCAGCCTCATTCACTGCAGTTTCGTAGGGAGCGGGGGTGAGCAAGCACTGGGCTGTAATTTTCTTAGCCAGCCTCTGGCAATGAGAGCCAACAAACTGGGTAGAAGTGGCCTGAGGAGCCGCACACAGCTGTGGCAAGCCCACACACCTCCCTCTCCCCAACTGCAGAGGAGTATTCAATTGCAGTTTTCCAAGTCAAATATAGATTTTAAAATGAATTCAGTCATTTTGGATTCTGCTCAGTTGGAATACATATGAACTTTTCCTACTGACAGGAGCTGCGGTTTCACTGAGGAGAAAAATCTCTTTTTAATGTTTCCCCTTATTTACGGGATTACTGATACATGGGTCTGTCAACCTCTGAACTTTTTAAACATTTATGTTATTGAGAATTTTATATAGGTTTACTATATTTACATCTTTCCACCACATTTATTGTTTTACACACATGCACACTTGTACATACACCACACACACAATCACACATATGCACACCATACACACACATACACAACACACAAACACATGCACACAACTTGCTGAGTCTATGGAATTTTGATCATATGTATGTCCATTTTGGCCTGACCAGTTGGGATTGGAAAATTATCATGGAGCTAGTTCCTCTCTCAATAGCCATTAATAGCCTGTAGCTCTTCACCTCAGGGTGTGGCCCAGGGAGACTCCCTCATCCATGTGAGAATGTCAGTTGGTTTTGTCATTGGGTCTTTGTTTAGGTGACCATGTGGTTAAGATTTCATGGTGTGTCTTCCTGTCATATACAGAATACCCTATCTCATAATATATATCCAGGTCCTTTGACTCTTAAAATCTTTCTGCCCCTTCTCTCTATAATTTACTTTATTTATTTTTCTATTAAAATATAATTACATCACTTCCTTCTCTTTTCTTCCTTTCAACTACTCCCATATTCCACATATTCACTCCCTTATGAGCAGGAATGGAGCTGTAGATGTATTGTTGGGGCTGGGTTCTTTATCACTGGTTGATTTCTATATTATAATATATATAAACAGCTATGACTTTTCTGTGACAGTTTCTGTGCTCTCTGAATTTTCATTGAAATTTGAATATAAGAAAGGTTTAGTCAAAATTAATCTAATATTATTTTCCCCTCCTTTCTTTCTTTCTTTCTTTCTTTCTTTCTTTCTTTCTTTCTTTCTT
>JABTXL010006712.1:2365431-2398406 GCA_025134845.1 Neodon shergylaensis
CTTTCTTTCTTTCTTTCTTTCTTTCTTTCTTTCTTTCTTTCTTTCTTTCTTTCTTTCCTTCTTTCTGAGACAAAGTTTCACTGTAGCCATCAAGCCTGTCCTGGAACTAGCTCTTCTAGACCAGGCTGGCCTCAAACTCACAGAGATCCACCTGCCTCTGCCTCCTGATTGCTGGGATTAAAAGCTTGTGCCACCACTACCTGGCAAGATATAAACATGGGGAAACCATAAAAAAATAGATACTCTATGAGAAATATAGCTTTAGTATATACCAAGAGCCCGAGGCAGATATTTTGGGTGGGACTATACAATTTATAACCAGATTTTATCTACATAATATATAAAAATGGTTTGGGAAGTCAAGTTTAACTTTTTGATTTTGGAAACAATTTCTGAGTCTCTCCGAATGAAGGAGCAACCATCCCTTTCAAAAATCCTGACTAGCCTGAAAGTTTGTCAAAAGTAAGAAATGTGAATGTGGAGAAATATTAAAACTCAAATTGGCTCTGGCAAGGCATGGTTTGAGGGATCAGCAAACGAGAAAACAGGGTTCTCAAACCTGATGTTTCTGGGGCTCAGTCACTAAGGTAACTGGTAACTAGAAACAAACTTTAATAATTCAGCAGGAGCTGAAGAGATGACCTATATATGACCCACACAGTTGCAGAATACCTCTTTAGACTGTGTGAGGATGTGCCACTATGATTGGTTTAATAAAAAACTGAGTGACCAATAGCTAGGCAGAAATAAGTTAGGCAGAACTTCTGGACAGAGATCTTTGAGAAGAAGAAAGGAGGAGCTGCCAAATAGACACAGAGGGAGCAAGACATGAAGGAGGAGATGTAAATGCCATGAGTCATGTGCCAACACATAGATGAATAGAACTGGATTAATGTAAGAGCTAGTCTGACAAGCCTAAGCTATTGGCCACACTTTTATAATCAATCTGTCTGTTTGTTTGTTTTTGTGAGCTGGCAGCTAAGAGAAAAATTTACCCACATGTCACATAGGACTGAGAAAGCTAAAAAAAAAAAAAAAAAGAGGAAGTGAGGAAGTTCCAAACATCAAACATGGAATCAAGCAGAGCTTCCTGGTGATCCTGGTCTCTCAGGCAGGTTTAGGTTTAGCAACTGGCTGCTGCTTGAAGGTTGGAGCCAGATACCAACCCCTTGTGCCAGTGTCATGTGCTAAGCTGAACCACATGGCATCTGACATAGCAGTTCAAAATCTGTCTTATGTGATCAGTGAATGCTGTAGGTGTTTTGTAAAGACAGTTCTAGATGGTAAAAAATAACCATAAACGACTTACAGTGTGTTTAAAAAATGTGTGTAAGTTTTCTTAAAAAAGAAAAAATTGAGTATAGTCATAGAAAATAAATAGCTTATAAATAATAAGATAAAGTTTTTAAAGAGAGAATAAATAATATGAAAGATAAACCATGTAGAGATGGAAAATACAGAGAGAGTCTGGATTCTATATAGTGTCTTGTTAACTTTAAATGTTTTGATTGCTGACGAGTGAATAATATCTGCTGATTATGGATTATGGAACTACTAAAAGAAAAAATAAAGATATAAAGAAACCTTAAAAACACAAGATAGGTGATGTTTATTTTTACCTGCACTCCACCAAGGTAAAATATACATCACCTGTGTACAACAAACAGTCCATACTTGTGTTAATACAGATATGTTTGTTACCTTTGAAAGTTTGTGTGTTTTCAGAGCAAGGGAACCAGACATCAATGAATATGGGTGGCCCAGTTGGTCCAGCCTCTCAGTGTGCCTCCATCGTAGTTTCCTCAGAGTTCTGCATCCAGAACAGCTTTAAGGCTGCTGCCTGAGATGGTCTAGCCTCACAGATGACTCTAGCCAGGGCAATAACTGCTATGGTTGGCTCTCCCAGGACCTGACCAATACACTAATTTTCTCAGGGTCCCCCTAGGATGTTATTGCCCCCAGATAAGAGGAAGCAATCTAGATAACAGGATGATCATAGTCCCAAGATGTGGGATGAGTGGATTTTGATTATTCAGTGGGTTGTGGATGTTTATCATCATTTAGAGGCCACAAATTGTTATTTGTCATGGTCAGGGAGAAAGCTAAACAAAGGAGATTAGATTCCAGGATCTCTTTCTGAAGAAAAAAGAAAAGGAGGTGTCATATAGAAATGATGGCATAAAAGAGTAGATTGCTGAGTCTACTTTTGGACAACTAATAGTCTCAAATATTTTACATTGGTTATATATGTGTGTGTGTGTGTGTGTGTGTCTGAGTGTGTATAATTTTTTTGTATATTGATACAAATTTAGGTTATTTTGTTAATATATATACATATATATATACACACATATATATATACGTATATATATATGTTTATATTCTTGTTTAAGACATTGTACCCATGAAGCTCATTTTAAAATGTAATGTAAAACGTTAGTCCTTAAAAGCAATTTAGTATAAGAAAGAAAGATAGGTGAGTAGCTAGTCAGCTATAACAATCAAGCTTAGAATCATATAGTTAGGTATGTTTTCAAGGTCATACAGAGAAATATTTAGGTAGATAGATGATCTTCAAAAAACTACAGGGACACACAGACTATGGCATTTTAATGTTTTAACGATGAAAGGCTTTTCAAGACAGTGAGATATAGATGCTTCTGGCTGCACCACTCTACTTTATGGAGTTTGCTTTCATTGTGGCAAAGTTAGTCACTGAGCAGAAAACTGTCCTTGCTTTAACTGCTGAAAGTATACTATACAAAATGGACAAGCAGGACACAAAGGAATAAGTCTCTTTCCAGTCTCATTGCCAAACTTTGCCAAGACAAGGTGGTATGGTCCTCCAAAGTTCCTGCTTCACAAAAATGTCTGTCAGATAGTCTATCCCTGTAGGCTGAAGATAGATGCCCCAACATTGCAGAGGAACTCTCCAGGGAGCCCGTTGTCTCTGTCATTTCTTTATTTTGGAAATTGTTTGTTTTGCATTTCCAGCTTACTCAGGTAATATTTATCCTTCTTGGGTCTCTGATTGGGTTGAAGATTAGATAGTTATAGTTTCCTTTAGTCATGATAGAGAGTAGATAAGCGAAAGAACATTGGACTCACTGTGGATGCACTGAGAAGTGAGCGGTGGCCCAAAGAAAAATCCATCTACAGCACAGGCTGCACTTACAGGTGACCCAGATTCAATTCCCAGTACCCACAAGAAGGCATACAACTACTTGTAACTCCAGTTCTGAAGTTCTAACATCCTTTCGGGCCTCTGCAGACACCAAATGCATATGGAACACAGATAGACAGAACATGGAAAACACCCCTAAGCATATAGATAAATAGATACATAAATATATAAGTCAAAATAACTTAAAAAATAATAATCAGTGCTAAAAATATATTGTTTGAAGTTGATAAGATGGCTTATCAAATAAAGGTACTTGCTGCCAACCTGAAGGCCTGAGTTTGATCCCTATTGCCTACATAGTAAAAGCAGAGAACTAGCTCTCACATGTTCATACGCAAACAATTTCATGCATATACCAACACACATACACAAATATTACACAACATAAGTACACAAACATTATACAGACAGCAAATAAATAAATAAACAAATAAGTGCATGTAAGCATATAGATGGTTTTGGATATAAAATTCTTTATCAGAAGCCCAGTCAGGGCACCACACAGATGTTTTTATGATAACTTGCTTGATAGTATTTATTCAGATTATTTCAGAGCTCTGAGTAACTGAGCAGTTAAATGGATGAGTCCATGATGCCTGGTTGTATGAACTGCACTTGCTACAATGCTGCTTATAAAGCCCTCCATGTCCTTTACAAACCAGGACCGACAATGTGCCTGGAGAGAGACTTTGCTTTGTCTAAACCTGGGAGGCAGAAGTGGCAGACCAGGTGAAGTAGAGGCATGTGATCCTTCTCTCATCTAACCTCTTCTTTTGCACAATGAACAAAGATAAGCTTTGCCACCCTGTTTTTCCCAACACAAACTTAAAATTTTCCAATAATCTATACAAATGTGCTTTTATTTTCTAATGAGGGGTCCTGAATTAGTTACTAAATTGAGCCTTACCAGCCCACATAGAGTCCTCTGCCTTTATTGTCAGATCATGCCCTCTGTGGTCTTCATGAAGGATGGAGGCTCTTTTGGTCAAATATGAACGTCACACACATTTTAGTTATTAATGATGTGTATGAACTACTTTGAACTTATATTAAAATACTGCTGGTCATAAAATTCTCGTGTACCAGAAAGGAAGCGCCCGCGAGCCAGCGTTGCCCAATTAGCATTTACCGTCAGTTCATGCTCTGCGTAAATGTGCTTAATACGAGCTGCAAGCCTTTTTGTTTTTTAATGAGTTCAACTCTACAATGACCTGAAATTACACTTTCATTTCCACCAAACTGAGCTTCTTCCTCTCTCACTTTGGATTGAGTGACTTGCCAATGTAGGCACACAGTCCATTCTGGACCCCTGCTTGCTACCTGTATTCACTGGGTAAAGCAGACATGTTTAGTCAGTGCAGGCATTAGGTAAAAACTCATATTCAAAATCATCTGCACACCAGACATGCATCATGCTGGTTAATCCATGTGTCCACACAGGACTCCATGGGAGCTATGTAAATGCTTCAAGATGTCTGGGGTCTTGGATGTGTGAAGAATGTATGAAAAAGACATTTCTTTTTCTTCCTTTATCTTCCTAGTCGCCGGGGTAGCTCAGCTTTATCCTGGAAGGGGTGAGGTCATCCACAACTGGGCTGTGATGTGAAGCCCCTGAGCTCTGCCACTAAGAAAAGGCGCAACATTCAAGCACTTTGTGATCCCGAATGCATCCCATGGTCTCTTCTCCATGATGAGTTAATGTACACAAATTTAACCCCAGTTCTCAATGGCAATATCAGGAACTATTCCAAATGATCCCCTTTGTAACATTATCCTCCTTCAATAAGCACAAAGGAAAATGGGAAACAAATTAATTAAAAGTACCCTTGTCATTTAGTGTAAGACTGGACTGAGCCAAAGGGCACTCACTTCCATGCTTCCAGCTCTTATTTTAGTCACCAAATATAAAGAGCCTATAATACACAATGAGCATAAATGAGGTGTGGCTCCTAGGCTAGCTATCCCCAGCATTCTCTTTATCATACAGTTAGTGTTCCCATGGGGCTTTGAAGATTGCTATTATTCCCATTAATTCCATACATAATAGGTATCACAGGCAACTTTTTTTTTTCTTGAAGTTATTCTCTCATTATAGATTAAGGTTGTTAGGAGATGGAGGGAGGACCTAGGAAATAATGTTGCAGAACTCTCTTCGCTGTTGCTGTTCTGTTCAGGGCTCTCTGGGCAGGCTATGCAACTTCTCTGAATAGTATCTGCAGAACAGAATGCTGTCTTCACAAACACATCCAGAATCTGGGTAAGACGCTGCCCTTTGTCATCCGGTTGACACAGATACTGCAAGCTGCTTCCAGCAAGGCCTGGCTGTGTGGAATTAGACACACAGTTGGCAACCAGTTTGTCTCCACTTCCAGATGAAGTGTAATTGCATAACTTAAAGGATTGTTCAGAAGGTTTAAAATATGCGATATGATACACACATCTAAGAAATAAGTGTAATTCCTTCTCTTCCTGGTATCTGGCGTGAGCTACACAACAGTGCTTATGGGGTCCCGGCAGGTGTCACTTGCTCTCCTATATGAATGGATGACTGATGTTATCATTCACCAAGGTCTTGTGACATCCATAGCCTGTAGCCATGACCCCTCCATCATGGGAGATATGTAGCCACTGTGCCTTCCTGTTATTGGCATCTTACTCCCCTTTGGATGGTGTCTGAGCATTCACCTGGCTCTGGAGCCCTGTGTGCACTATATCCCTCCCTAGCACTCTGGTCTAATCTCCTTCCCCTCCTTCTCACTGTGTTCCTCAGATCCTCCCAATCTCTCTGCACCAGCAGCAGGCTTCTTCTAGCAACAGGCATGATCTTCAACTTTTCTCCCAGCCTCAGTACTGTCTATTCCCCACAGAGAAAAGGGAACACTGCCAGTACCTTTTCTCCTTCCTAACGCTGATGAAATTCTCTTCTTAATGAACCCTCCAGCAGCTGTAACCTGACTGCAAAGTGCCTATTGATTCATGCGGGGTTTCTTATCCACAGTTTCCCACTGAACTCCAAGAACATGAACATTTGGAATTTCTGTTTGGGTTGTGGTCTGGCTGTGGTGGAGGTAAAGTATATATAGGTATTTATATATGTATATATGTATGCATGCATGTATACTTATATAAAGGCCTATATATACTCATATATGTATGCATGCATGTATATACACATATGCATATATATTTTAGTGTGTATATATGTGTGTTATATGTATTCTTCAATATATTTAATGAATGAAAGAAAGATATGCATGTTGTTCATTTAACTATAAGAACTATAGCTGGAAGTTAGAAAATCTCTTTTTAAAATTTATCTCAACTCTTTAGAGTATGTGTTACTGTCTCTCCATGTACATCCTAATTAAATGATATTAAGATACTTACACAAATTGATTTAAACATTAATGCCTAAAACAATCTAGTTTTAGTTCATGCATTTCCTACAATTTTACTTACTTGTTTCAGTATGATTAAAGATTTTTCTCCAAACTTAATAGGATTATTATTTAGATTTATGCAAGTGTAAATCCCCAAATCTCCCAGCTAAATCTTTCTTAATCCAATAAACACAGTGAGGACCCATCTCCATGGTGACAGATACCAGATCTTGAATATTTATTTCTTTAATATTGCTTTGATTATGAGAAAGCTAACAAAGATTATATAATAATTTGTGCTTTTCTGCATAATATGCATGTAGTGTAGGCTGATCTCTAGTATTTTCCTGTTTTCTTTTGCAGCAATGTTTATTTTCTTATTTATAGAAGGTACATTTTCTTTTTAATGCGTCAAAGACAAGGTAAGGCAGGGTGTTCCCTAAGTGATCTGTACAGCAATCCCACCAACGAATTCCTGGCTATTCCTGAAAGCATCTATAGTCATCTCATGGTGACACCCCTAACTTCACAATGACCATTTTAGGCTGTGGCACAGTTCTCCAAATCTCACAGAGGTGCAGGTAGGACAGCTCATCTCAGGTAAAGATATTTACTGCATTGTAAAAGAGTCCCAAAAGGTAGGAGAGAATTTACTCCCACAAGTCGTCCTCTGAATCTCAAATGCATACTGTAACAGGTGCACACGCACACACAAATATATATAAGTGTGATACAAGACTAAATAAGTAAATGCATTTCCTGCAATAGGGGAATTCTAGCTCAGAGTGCCAATTTGTTTATCAAATGAAACTTTCACATACACACCCACACCCCCTCCACACACACCTGCTCTAGCCCTATACAGGGTCTAAAAAGTAGGTTCCATCCCCACTTGTTACCTCTATTCTTACTCTCTTCTGGATTAGCCCCTCTTTTCTGCCTATGAGGGTGCAGACTTTCCCCCAGCCTTGGGTTTTCTATTCCCTCAAGTCAGATCCAATAGTCTCTCTAGAGAATATTAGTATTCACAAATCCAGCATTCTTTACCCTGAACCTGTCCATGTACTCTACGGAGGAACAAACAGTCCTTGAACGCATTAAGACTGTACCCCACACAGGTTTGCAAATGTGTCATTCTACCACCTAACTGCATTCATTCCAGGAAAGGATTTGTAACTAGTAACGCATCCTTGGCTCTGCATGTTTCCTGTGCCATAACTGACTCTGAATACAAAGACTGTACTGAGTACCAGTTTGGCCAGCACAGGCAGCACAGTTTGGCCCAAAGTGAAATGATCCAGTCTCCAGGTGAAGCCTAGATATCCAGACATCATATGCACTTGGCTTCAGGGCTGGGGTTTGGGAGAATTCTCACAGGCACATGTTTTACTAAGTACATAGTGAAGCCCAAAAGAATTTTCCACAATATTTTCATTTGTATCCAAGTCCTTCACATTAATATTTTGATTATATGCATATGTGTGCCTTGTGTCTGTTCATGGATGGTGGTGGTGATGAGGGTGCACGCACGTATCTGTGAAGGATAGATAGCAACTTCAAGTGTATTTCCCTCATGGATCCCACTTTTTTCTTTTGTTATTGGTAGTAATAAGGATTGTATAACAATGGTGTATGTGTTCGATTGTAAATTCCATTAAAAATTAATTGACTTTACAAAAGTCCAAACCATTTCATAAATGAAAAGTATTTTTAAATTAATAATTTAGGCATTTCAAAATATCAAAATTTTGGATAAAGAAGAGAATTACAAAGGACAGTGATAAAACATTCAGAATTAAATTTAATTACCACTGAATATAGATTTAAAAAATGTGTTTAAGATATGACTGAAAGTTTTGGGTTTTGAACTCAGCAGGTTGTTTTAGCGGTGGTTTTCCAACTTCTAAGCCTAATGACTTGATTATAAGATAAGATTTTATAGATAAGTATCTAAGGAAAAGTGTGTTAAATTATAATACCTAACTCTGAATCATTTGATCAAGCATCATGAAAATATTTTACATATGATTAGGACCCCAAAATCAGAGGGGCAATTACTTATGAATTGATTCTCTGATTTTAAAGAGTTAAATGTAAAGGACATGCATTATATTCACTTTTGATCTCCAGTAAGATCACAAAAGTGGGTTAATTAGATTCCAGAACATGCTCAGTGGGTGGTCAATTTAGAGTAGGGATATCACTGCAAAGTCAAGAGTTAAGGAAAGAAACATCAACCATCTCTGAGCTGATGGATCAGGGGTTCTAGGGTGCTGGATGGATGCAAATGTATGAATTGAATATGAAGACTACACGTTGCTCCAAATGCAGCACTTCTCCACCCCTCAGGACAGGCAATGGCATGGATTTAGCTGAGAATGTTTAGCGGGTGCCTACAGATTGGCAGCTCTGGAGAGTGCCAGAGAATTCTCAGTACCCAGAAAGTGATGGGGAAGAGAAGAAGGGGCATAGATTTGGAGTTCTCAGTAGCAGGCACTGGATGGCACACATGGATAAAGGGCTTAAGGATTTCATGTCCGTGTCTCTCTTGGCAGTTCTATGAGCTGTGCAAAGGAATGACCCTATACTGAGAATATAGTGAGAACCAGGAGAGAGGAGGCTTGGAATACCTGTTCACCTGATCTGCATGCAAAATGGCTAGTGAAAATCATTCAGGACACATGAGTCTTTAAGCTATAATAGCACAGCTTGTTATCACAACAAGGTGTCTGCTGAGAGAATTAACAAAAACCATTTAAATAGAAGTAATTGCTTTGAAGGCATGGATGGGTTGTTAAGACAAAAAAGGAGGATTCTGAGTCAAAGCTGTGGTCAGCAAGGACACTGAAGGCCAGCACAGCCACACTTTCCAATGTTCCCCAAAAGATTGAGAGCTACACAGAAGTTCTGCATTCTTGTAGGACAAAGAGCTGAGATTGTAGAGATCAAGGAGAAGAAGCTGAGGCTGTAGTGAAGAAGAGGATTTTTTGGGAAGGGAAGGAAGTAGAGTGAGTGGTTCCTCAAAGGTTACACCCAGGATACCCTTCACCTAGCAAGGGTGGCACCTAGTACAATCATACCTGGAGGGGACTAGTGTCCAGCTCAGAGAAGAAGTTTGACAGTAACTAACCCAGCCTAAGCACTTGCCCCAAGCACAGGCAATTCTCTCTGGAGAACTAACACCATTAGAATCTCCAATTAAATGTATGGGTTATCATTTGAAACATGTCTTTGTCAATAAAAGCTACAAATACGGCAGGATAAAATGACTAAAACCAGGATAAAAAGGTACCAGGAAGAAAATCATACAATCAGAAGTTAAAGTAAATATGATTCAAGAAAATCCATTACTTTTCATAAGGAAATCATAGTACAATAACCCTGAAGACATGTTGAAAATAATGGGTGATACTGTAAAGAACATCGGTAAGATTTGCCATCCACCAAAAAGAAAAACTGGCATGATGCCACTTTGAAGGCAGCTGAAAAATTTAATTTCTTGGCTTTAGACAAGGCTGAAGAGAGGATTAAGGAGTTAGAAGAAAACTAACAAAATGTTTAAGTAGACAAAAGAATGGTAAATGGAAAATGTGGTCAAAGGGACTTGAAATGCTGACTTCATGAGGCTTGCTTACCATGCTTTTAATTGCTAGCTAATAGTTCTTATTATAACTTCACCCACTCCAATATGCTAGGCATATGTGTCCATGCTGTAGAGACCCTCTACTCCCAAAGGAAACTGGTCCCCACATGTTAGTACAGGGTGAGCACGATGGTACGTTAGTATTACTAGCCCATTGGGGCTGGTCTTCACTTTAATATGAACTTTCTATCCTAGTTACAGAAGGAAGAAAAGTGATGTGATCGATCTGGTTTTGACAGCACTTGTGACATGTCCAGTGAGAAGCTGTGGTCACTATTCCGGGTAGGCATGGTATAGGAGCAGGGACAGCAGCCGGTGTAATGCAGGTAGAAATATAAGGCAAGCCAAAGCATCTTGTAGGAAACAACATGGCTCACATACACAGGCAGATATTTGGTTGACCAGTACATGGCAGGCTCTAGAGAGACTTATAGGTATTGATGTCCCATAACTGCATAGTGTACTACCACTCCACTCATTATTAATCAATTGAACATCCCAATGCTTAACAGTTGTAATTATATGCTATAAACAACCCTCTCAAGAGAGATTCCACACCCCTATTTTTTTCAATTTTTGCCTCAGTTTAATCTTCCATCAAGTTACATTAATTTTCATAATTGTGATGACGAGTGGTATATTTACCTTTAATTACATTGCTTTGGAAGTACAGCATTAAGACAATATTATTTCAAAAGTACACATATTATTATACTAGGTGATATTTACATAACTTTAAATGAGCAGCAAACTTGCATCTGCTAATTACAGGTGCATTTAATTAACATTTTTCTGTAAGCTATGAGTTTACCAAATTTTCTCTTTTTGTAATCATTGTAAATGTATGGAATTAAACTTTGGCTATAGTGAGACTATATCTTCCTGTATTTAGAAGTTTTGAGTCAGTATAATCTGTAAACCTTGATTTTTTTTTTCTATTTGTCTGTGGTTTCTTGAGAATTTTTCTGAGGTTCATAAAAATATTTTAATCTATTTCTCCTACTAAGAATATTTATAAAAGAAAAGGTTAATCATCCTTGGATATGTTTTTAAATATCCTTTACATTTATTTGGTTTTAAGTTTATGTCATGAATTGCTTTGTGTGTGTGCGTGTGTGTGTACAACTACACTCAAGTGTAGTTGACGTACTCATCATGATGTTGTTATGGAGGTCAGGGGACAGCCTGATGGTGTCATTTTGCTCCCCCACCATGTTGTTTCCATGGATTATTCTCGGGCCATCATCTTGGCCATGGTGACAGCCACTTCTTGGGCACTGTCAGAAATCCAGCATTCTTTCAAGTCATGTCCCAGTTTTTAGGATCAGTAAAGCATGATTACGGCTCATGGCATAAGAGAGTCTATTGTTCACTGATCACATGATCCTTAGACGGGACTAAGGATCCGGCTAAATGGCTGTGGTTGAAAGAGAGTTAAGGTATTTATATAGAAACAATCTGGCTGTCTCATTTATTCCTCTTCTTTTTAATGTGCACAAGAAAATTAATTAAAAACTTCTCAATGCTGGTAAATCTTTGTTAGTATTGTGATAAAAATTTGCATAATAGTATGAGTTTTAATAACTTATTTTTGGCATGCTATTCCATCATGATTGAAACACCCTTAAGAATAGGAAAACGTCCATTTGTGGAAAGTGCAAAATAAAAGAGAATGCTTTTAGAGTCTCAGACAAATTTTCAATCATCAGGAGCTCTTAAAGTGATTATTTGTTACACTTAAAGTTTATATATAATTACACTTCATAACGGATACAGAAAATAAGAATTGAAAAATACTTTTGTCAGTTCAGTTTTATCAATCACAGACTGCACACAGAGACTCACAGGCAGGATGATTCTTAGGGTTCCAGGTGTTGCAACCTCAGAGCTCTCTCCAATGGCTGTTTTTGTTTCTAGTTTAAACTTTGCCTACCGTACACTTGACCTGCATGTGCTAAGGTGACACCAGATTAAGGCTGCTCCATACACAGGAGACTTTCTCTTCTGGGAAACACAGCAAAAATTCCTACATCTCGTTCCCACCAGGCTCTATCACGCATTGGCTTCTTCTCCAGAGATCTTGCCCCCAATTCTCAAGCCATCACCTTCCAAACTCATGTCGTTCTTGTAAAAGACATCGTGCTCTGCTATTCATTCTCAGGACCCCCTGCCAAATCCTACCAATAGCCCATGATACCAATTGTACAACCCCAAAGTCTTAATTCCCATTTTCCACATAAGAAAACAATTCCCAGCTTCTGGCTATTACAAACAATGCTGCTATGAACATAGTAGAGCATATACTTTTGTTGTATGATAAGGCCTCTCTTGGATATATTCCCAAGAGTGGTATTGCTGGGTCCAGGGGTAGGTTGATCCCGAATTTTCTGAGAAACCGCCACACTGTTTTGCAAAACGGTTGCACAAGTTTGCATTCCCACCAGCAATGGATGAGTGTACCCCTTTCTCCACAACCTCTCCAGCAAAGGCTATCATTGGTGTTTTTGATTTTAGCCATTCTGACAGGTGTAAGATGGTATCTTAAAGTTGTCTTGATTTGCATTTCCCTGATCGCTAAGGAAGTTGAGCTTGTCCTTAAGTGTCTTATGGCCATTTGAACTTTTTCTGTCGAGAATTCTCTGTTCAGCTCAGTGCCCCATTTTATAATTGGGTTGATTAGCCTTTTACGGTCTAGTTTCTTGAGTTCTTTATATATTTTGAAGATCAGACCTTTGTCAGTTGTGGGGTTGGTGAAGATCTTCTCCCAGTCAGTGGGTTGCCTTTGTGTCTTAGTGACAGTGTCCTTTGCTTTACAGAAGCTTCTCAGTCTCAGGAGGTCCCATTTATTCAATGAGGCCCTTAATGTCTGTGCTGCCTGGGTTTTACGTAGGAAGTGGTCTCCTGTGCCAATGTGTTGTAGAGTACTTCCCACTTTCTCTTCTATCAGGTTCATTGTGTTTGGACTGATATTGAGGACTTTAATCCATTTGGACTTGAGTTTTGTGGATGGTGATAGATATGGGTCTATTTTCATTCTTCTACAGGTTGACATCCAGTTTTGCCAGCACAGTTTGTTGAAGATGCTCTCTTTTTTCCATTGTATACTTTTAGCTCCTTTATCGAAAATCAGGTGTTCATAGGTTTGTGGGTTAATGTCAGGGTCTTCTATTCAATTCCATTGGTCGACTTCTCTGTTTTTATGCCAATACCAGTCTGTTTTCAATACTGTAGTTCTTTAGTAGAGTTTGAAGTCAGGGATGGTAATGCCTCCAGACGTTCCTTTATTGTATAAGATTGTTTTGGCTATCCTGGGTTTTTTGTTTTTCCATATAAAGTTGATTATTGTCTTCTCCAGATCTGTGAAGAATTTTGATGGGATTTTGATGGGGATTGCATTGAATCTATAGATTGCTTTTGGTAGAATTGCCATTTTTACTATGTTGATCCTCCCAATCCAAGAGCAAGGGAGATCCTTCCATTTTCTGGTGTCCTCTTCAATTTCTTTCTTCAAAGACTTAAAGTTCTTGTCATATAGATCTTTCACTTCCTTGGTCAGAGTTACCCCAAGATATTTTATGCTATTTGTGGCTATCGTGAAAGGTGATACTTCTCTGATTTCCCTCTCTGTTTCCTTGTCCTTAGTGTATAGGAAGGCCACTGATTTTTTGGAGTTGATCTTGTATCCTGCCACATAGCCAGAACCTGGAAACAACCTAGATGCCCTTCAATGGAAGAATGGATGAAGAAAGTATGGAATATATACATATTAGAGTACTACTCGGCAGTAAAAAACAAGGACTTCTTGAATTTTGCATGCAAATGGATGGAAATAGAAAACACTATCCTGAGTGAGGTAAGCCAAACCCAAAAAGAGGAACATGGGATGTACTCACTCATATTTGGTTTCTAGCCATAAACAAAGGACATTGAGCCTATAATTAGTGATCTTAGAGAAGCTAAATAAGGAGAACCCAAAGAAAAACATATAGGCATCCTCCTGAATATTAACCTTCATCACGCGATGAAAGGAGACAGAAACAGAGACCCACATTGGAGCACCGGACAGAAATCTCAGGTCCAAATCAGGAGCAGAAGGAGAGAGAGCACGAGCAAGAAACTCAGGACCGCGAGGGGTGCACCCACACACTGAGACAATGGGGATGTTCTATCGGGAACTCACCAAGGCCAGCTGGCCTGGATCTGAAAAAGCCTGGGATAAAACCGGACTCGCAGAACATAGTGGACAATGAGGTCTACTGAGAACTCAAGAACAATGGCAATGGGTTTTTGATCCTACTGCACGAACTGGCTTTGTGGGAGCCTAGGCTAGGCAGTTTGGATGCTCACCTTACTAGACCTGGATGGAGGTGGGTGGTCCTTGGACCTACCACAGGGCAGGGAAACTTGATTGCTCTTTGGGCTAACGAGGGAGGGGAACTTGATTGGGGGAGGGGGAGGGAAATGGGAGGCGGTGGGGAAGAGTCAGAAATCTTTAATAAATAAAAAAAAAATTAAAAAAAAGAAAACAACTCCCAGGATACACTTCACCTCTGATGCTTAAGCCCTGTTTTTTTCCAGAAGTCTCTGAATTCAGGCATGAATGCAGTCCTGGGTTCCAAGAACACTGATAGCAAACTTAGAAGATTTAAGTAGCATAGCTCTGCTTATTTACCCTCTTGTTTATCTCCCAAGGACACCTGGGCATGTGGAGGAACCTGCCTAGGTTAGAATTTTAAACAAAAATGAGGAGCATGCTGAGGGTGCACCTTGTCATTCTCAGGATGGGATTTAGAGAAGATTCCATAATGAAAGGAAGGTATCATCAGACCCATAGGAAAAATGGTTTGTGGAATGAACTCTGAGAGTTTCATGTATATTCTATAACAAATATTAAGATTTTGACCATTATGCAAATAACTTTTCTCATAGGCAAATGATTTAAAATCGTATTTATCATGCACAGAAAATTCTTAGCAGGAGTCATTTTCTCATAAAACAATTTCTTTGTGATAAAACATTTACAATCATTCCGAATTAATTCTGTAATGAATGCTTTCTTCCAGAATCTACATGCCAGTAGCTTTGTTAATTTTCTTATTGTCCTTGATTCCTCTTTGAAATAAATTACACTGTTTCTAGATTTGTTCTAACTGAAGTTTTTTTCCCCAGAAGAGTTCATTTTGAAATAAGCAACCAGCATCAACTATAGTGTGTAATGAACTTGTTCTCCATTTCTTCCATGTGGAAGACATTATGCTTTTCTTTCTCCTATCAACACTTCCACAATCAGTGGAATCCTTCTCTTCTAATGGATTGACTCTGGTGACTTTTAACAATATCACTGATCCTATTGTCTCAATAGCGTTTGCTTAATTTAAGAAAAGCATATGAATATGTATGTTAATACATCCTTACAATAGACCTTTCAACATTACAGAAAGAATGGTCAGGAAGAATTACCCTTCTTTTTAAAGATCCACAGTAGGTATTGAATATGGCGCCACATTCCTTAGCCATAGCACTTTGGTAGGTAGAGACTGACAGATATTTGTGAATTTGAAGCCAGTCTATAAACTGAGCTCTTTAAAAAGTCATATAGAAAGCCTACTACTGTAAGTGCTTCTGAAAATACCATTGTTTGTGTGTGTGTGTATGTATAAGAAGTTCAGTGAAGTTATTCTAAAACTACGGGATAAAACCCCAACTAGATGGCTCATGCTAGTCAAAAAAAAAGCCTAGTATCAAATATGAGTTACCTTTTTTGAGTTGTTGGCCAGTTGGTCTTGTATAGCCTTACAGACTATTGCCAATATTTTTGCTTCAGTATCAAACTTGATAGCAAGACCCGGTTCCTGAAGAGACCTTATTCTTGAGTCACAAAACATGGAGAAACCAAGCTAGTAAGCTCCTGAGAGTTTCTTTCCTACTGTCTGGTGCTCACAATTCTGGAAAATGCTATGCACACCACCAGAAGAGAGACATAATCCTCAATTTCTGACATCCACGAACCCCAAAACCTATGTCACTGACTTGCTTGGGAAGTTGTGCTCACCAGTGCGGTGATGGCATTAATGTTACAGGAGTAGCAAACCATTTATTGTTGCCTTTAACACTCATTCTATGAAATAGATATCATAATTGGCACTATTAATGTGCCCAAGATCTGATGTCTAAATGCATTATAGGTCCTAGGAGATAATTTAATATTATTGTTCTGCTAAATGGGCAGAGTATTAAAATAGCACCTAATGAGTTACTATTATATTCAGAGATTGCAGAATCTTTTAACTATCCTCAGGAAAGTTATTCCTTAAAGTAAATGGCAACTGACACCGAGACCCTCCAAAGATCAATGCCATAGGATTTCTCAGCTCTACATGAAATGTATCCATCAGACTTTCTACCCCCAAGAGCTTGGGAATCTTTGTAGAAGATGGGATATAAGTGAATAGCATGTCCTTTAAATGGTGAAACTCCTGTTAGAACCACACACCAAGGCAGGCCTGATTCTTAAGACTATCTGGACACAAACTTGATAGGTGAAAAAAAAAATAAAAGAAATTCCAAAATTGGGTAGGAAGGGATGGAAGAGTAGAAAGGCTGGTTATGGGAGGGTATATGAATATGTTTCAAAAGTATTGAAATTTTCTACAAACTAATAAAACCACTGTTTAAAAAAAACAAAAATAAAAGACATGGTAAATAAGACAAAATGTCAGACAGCAGAATGGGAAAAGATCATCACCAACCCGATATCTGACAGGGGACTAATCTCTAAAATATATAAAGCATTTGAGAAACTAGACATCATAATACAAAAAAAATTGAATTAAAAAGTGGTGTGCACAGTTAAATAGAGAATTTTCAGCAGAAGCATCTCAAATGGCCAAAAGACATTTGAGGAATTACTCAACATCCTTAATCATCAAGGAAATGCAAATCAAAATGATTCTGAGATCCTGTATTACACATGGCAGAAAGGCTGAAATCAAAAATACTGAGGACAGGTTACATTGGACAGGATGTGTAGTCAGGGGAAGACTCCTCCACTGATGGTGGGAGTGCAAATGTGAACAGCCGCTTTGGAAATTAGTATGGTAGTTTCTCAGAAAGTTAGGAATCAATCTACCTCAAGATCCAGCTATATCACTCTTGGGAATATACTCAAAAGATAATCATACCACAAAGACACTTGCTCAACAATGTTTATAGCAGCATTATTCGTAATAGTTAGAACCTGGAAACAACATGGTGGTCCAGGGGGGTAAGGGAAGGAGTGGTAAAATAATCAAAGAGAGATTTCTATAGAGAAAGCCATTATAGGGTTGGGGAGAAACCTGGTGCTAGGGAAATTCCCAGGAATCCACAAGGATGACCCAAGCTAAGACTGCTAGTAACAGTGGAGAAGGTGTCTGAACTGGCCTTCTTCTGAAATCAGATGACCCTAACTGTCATCATAGAGCCTTCATCTAGTAACTTACAGAACTAGATGCAGAGATCCACACCCAAGCAACAGGCTGAGCTAGGGGAAGCCAATACAAGAGAGGGAGGAGGGAATATATGAGCAAGGCAGGCCAAGATCAAGGTGGAGAAATCTAGACACAGCTGAACCAAACTCGTGGAAACTCATGCGCTCTAGACCAACAGCTGTGAAGCCTCCTTGGAACTGAACTAGAACCACCATATGTGGGAGACAGTGGTGAAGCTTAGACTGTGCGGCCCCCAGCAGGAGGACCAGGATCTTATCCCTGGTGCAACTAGCTTTGTGGGAGCCCATTCCCTATGGTGGGATGCCACCTTCAGCCTTGACGCTGGGGGGAGGGACTTAGTCCTGCCACAACTTAATGCGACAGACTTTGTTGGCTCCTCATGGGAGCCCTTACCCATTAGGAGGAGTGGATGGGTGCTGGGCTGGGAGATAGGCAAGTCCGGAGGAAAGGTGGGACAGAAAACTGTGAAATGTAAAATGAAATTTAAAGAGTAAAAATTAAAAAAAATACAAAAATAATAAAAAAAATAAAGGTCAATTCTTGGTTGGGACATGGGGACCTGGTCAGACCTGGTCAAGGGTATATTTTATATCAAAACTCAAACTCACCCCCTTTGCTAATATGAACTTATTTTAAATAACTTTCATCTAAGTTACAGGGTTTATTTCATGCTTACATGTGTTGTCCCTGAAATGTACTTTATAATTCTGTTCATTGGAAATAAAACATTTTAAGCCAAAGTATTGCAACAGTTAAATGAAATAGCATATAATAATAAAACGTAAAATCATGTAGTTAAAACATAAGTCGGCTGAGTGGCTCTTGCTTGTCAGTCACCTGCATCAGACACCCTGAAGGACCGTGATCCTAGAGAGCAGATTGAATGCCCCAGACTGACAGAGACAAATGTCCTTGAGACACTGCATGGAGAACAGGGTAGGTGTGACATCTGTGGGTGGGTGCTTGACAGCTTCATATATGGGTATAATGTGTTTTGCTCTATTCTACTCCCTTATAAATTCTCTCCGATCCCCCATCATGTTCCCTTCCAATCTTCAGCTACCTCCCTTGTTTAAAGCCATTGAGTCTACCAACCTCTGTCAGTTTTTCATGGCTATAGGAAACCCACTTCCCCCACTCCAGCAGTCGTTCATCGCCATAGCTCTTAACCCAGAGGTTGGAATGTGTGACCACTTTCCCTTTCCATGCTCAGAGTTTGTCTGGCTTGTGTGGATTTGTGTGTGTGTGTGTGTGTGTGTGTGTGTGTGTGTGTGTGCCCCAATAACTGCTGTGAGTACACTCAAGTCTGATGAAATTAAATAGACACAAATTATCCTAAAGTTTTAGGAATCCTCTCTGTAGTCTTAATAATATTACTTTGATGACACACAAAAGATGAAAAAGAAAAACCGCCATAAAAAGTATTTCCTCTTCCCCCACTCCTTCACTTTGGCAAGTCCAGCCTGATCAGAAGTAGAAACTAGGCTGATTAAGCTTCAGTCAAGTGGATTATTCCAGCTGTGGGGATTGACACTTAAGCTCCCACGAACTCTCCTTCTGAGCTCATGCTGCACTCACGGTACTGAAATCCAACACTTTTCCGCCTGCAGAATGAGCATCATGCTTCCCATTGAGCATTGAACATTGAACCACCTAAGCTCAGCCAGAGTCTGGCTTCACTCCCCACATGCTGGTTCTTAGCCACAACATAGGTGAGCCACCCCATAATGTAAGTGGATGGATATACACATTGTTGGCCAGCAGCTCACACTCTGAGCCAATTTGCTCATGGTGACTCTGGTTCATGACCACAGAAGATCAAATCCTAGACACAGGAGTGATGTCAAGTGCCATGCATCTGCCACAAATACTCAAAGGCAACTCAGACATTGTTACAAATCATTAACCATCCAGGTAAGAGATATTTCTTTCCATATTAATAGCAGGATAAATTGTGGCTCTATTAGGAATCAAGTTCCTTAATTTTGCTTTGCAGATTCATACACAATGACAAGCCTTCATGCTGCTGCTGCTGCTGTGTGGGGGTGGGGTGTGGTCAATTTGCCTTGTGTTGACAGATGTGAAAAAAGTCCTGAACAGGCACAATGGGTATTGCTTTAACTATAGAAATGCAGCAGGTTCCAGTGAGGAAGAGCTTCTTCTACAACTTTTACGAACAAGAAGAAAAATTAATGGTACCTTTTTGAAGAAGGAAATGGCTTTTAACGATTCAGTAAAAAAAAAACTTCATGTAAGCAATAATTTTAATTGCATAGAAATGAATTTTAAATCAATTGTCAAATTTTAAGCAGCTTATAAATATCTAATAAAATTTCTAACACGACGTTTATATTTTACTGCATCCATTCCTTATTTCGGTAACTTATATTGAAAATGGTGTTCCTCCACAATGACTCTAGTTTTAAAGAAATTACTTTTACTTTACCCTCTCTCTCTCCCTTTCTGTCTCTCTCTTTCTCTTTAGGTATATGGAGGCCAAGACATAGGCTAACTCTGAATTGAATTCAGGTGGCTAGGCCTGCACACGAGCATCTCTACCGGCTGAACCATCTCACTGTTCCACCGACGATTTTTGGTTTTGATGAACCTCCCATCATTGAGGAAGTGTATATCCAGGTAGATCCTGAAACCTGAAACCCTGAGAGCAGATATGAGCACCCAGGTTTGGTAGGACTGTTATCAGGGCTCTTAAGATGTGGGGGCGAACTGCATATCACAGAGGGTGACATGGTCTCACGGACACAGACATCAAAAGGGACACACAGCCCAAGAATTACTATCGATCTTGTAGGAAAACCAAAGTTCCTTGACCGAAATGGATTGTACTCGTAGGAGAAGGAAGGATGAAATTACAATATGAGTAGGATGCCTGATCACTGATCTATTTGTACTAAATAAGTTTACAAAAGAGTGATTTTTTTTATTTCATCAAAGTATCTTTTATAAGTCAACAAATATAAATATATCTTCTTTTTAATCTCTTCTGGGCATTCTATTTAAATATTTTATACATTTGGTTCCTTCAAACATTGATATATAAGATATTTGACTTTCAGCCTGGTCCAGGCATTGACTAGTAAGATTAGCAATGGAGGCCATTCTTTGTATTTTCTGGAAATGGTTGTCATTAATTGCACAGTAGATGCTGTAAGCAGAGACCTTTTCATCCAGTTTATATGACAATTACTGTCAACGCATGTAAATGATCTTCTTCTTAGAGCATATGATGTAATGGTCTAAGAGGTTTCCAATAGCTTCTCAAAAAAAAACTGTTTCTACATAATGAGTCAAGCATTTCTGGACACACAGAACTCAGACGCCCACATTCTCTCCTACCACCCTGTGCTGGATAGTTCTGTGTCAACTTAATACAAGATAAAGTTATCTGAAAAGAGGGGATCTCAATTAATAAATTGCTTTCATAAGATCCAGCTGTAGGGCATTTTCTTAATTAGAAATTGATTGGAGAAGACCCATCCCATTGTTGGTAGTTCAGTGCCTGGACTGGTGGGCCTGGGTTCTATATGAAAGCAGGCTAAGCAAGTCATTGTGAATCAGACAGTAAACAATACCTCTCCATGACCTCTGTATCAGCTCCAGCCTCCTGCCCTGTTTGAGTTCCTGTCCTTACTTATTTCAATAATGGACTATAATGCCAAAGTGCAAACCAAATAAACCCTTTCCTGCTCACCTTACTATTTTGTGCATGGTGTTTTTTTCACACCAATAGAAACCCTTACTGAGACACTCCTTATACTGAGCGGTTTCCCATGACTCAAGTGAAGAGCTTATTATTTACTTTATACTATGGATTATCACTGGATGTAGCTTCCTAGGTATAGGCTGTGATTCTTAGCTCTGCTCTTGGCTTTGTAGATGAGGTCTGTAGAACATGGGTACGAAAGGACAATGCCATCAACATATTCTCTTCATGCTGTCTTTAGCATGAGATTCTTTTCTGTTATTTTCCTTATGGGGGTTAGGTTAGACCACCAGCACAAACTGTAAAACTCCCTGCAGATGATGCAGAAATAAGTGATTTGAGGTGGAGCTTGAGTAGCAGTTGAAGATCACACAGGAAGTCTGGAGCATTGCCACCAATTGCATTTTAACAATACAGGCATTGTTAAAAGTGAATATGGTTTCCTTCTAAATGCTGTTTAAATATATAGTATGTTGAATATGTATTATATATGCACATATATGTAATCTACATGTTATGAGGATTGCAACTAAAGTCAATATTATCCATAATGATTTACCATGTCTTTTCCTTCTTAGATTTTATTATTTGAATTAAACATTAAAGTATTTGTTAAAATTAATAGCAGTGCATTACCCTAGACTGTATGAGAATTCAGGAGATTTATTTTACACAAATGGGCTGACTTTCTGATCAGAGAAAGACAAAGGAACTGAAGAGTCATTTGCTGTATGAGGAAGTTACTGCATAAGATGTAGGCACAAACTTGGGAGGCAACACTCACCGTCTTGATGAGCTTGGATGTGTCTGAAGGTATATACTCTATTTATTTCAAGCATTAAAGCTTCTTTGCACCACATTTATATTGATTCCTGGAGAGCTTATCTTACTAGGACTGAAATAACTGCAGGGTGGCATTGAAGAGAGGAGGGACAGCACTTAGGAGACTTGGGTGAGCCCTTAGATGTTCTCAGGGAGTTTCCAGATTACAATGTTCCTCTTATGCAAAGTATTCCATAAGGCAAAGATGGCTGCCCCTCATCTCTGCATCCAGAATACACAGAGACACTGTAGGAAGCCTTGATCCAGGGGTCCAGACTTAAGTAGAAACCCCACTGGGTATCTCTGGAGGGACATTTTAACATCCTCTTTTGTCCAGTCCTGCACAGGTTCCATATTTTTCACATGTATCATTGTCATGATGAAACTTAAGTTGATGGAAAATCGTAAAAAGAAAACGAAGAAGGGAATCATGGGATGATGATTCTATACAGAGGCACAGCTGATGAGAGAAAGTGTCTGGACGAATCTGTGGTGGGAGTTGGTTACGTTTTTACCAGAATTGAACCACTGATGTTTGTAAAGCATGGTTAATGGCATTTGATCACCATTGTTTACCAGGAAGAGGTTCTCATTCTCAAATATGACATGATGATGGGCACATCCTATCACTGCTGGAAACAAACTCTAGTAGTGTTTTTCAGAAGGGAAGTGAATAAGCTTGTCTTATTTACGTTCATTCCAAAGTATGGGAGAGGCATTAGGAGAATCTTCCAGTCTGTCCTCTCTGATTCTTTCTTTTGAGAAGAGTGAAGCCTCAGATGAGGCAGCAGGCAGGAGCCCTGAGTGGCTCCTTCCCTCCAGATGCTACATAGACTGAAGCAGAGGACAGAGCACAGTGAATGCCAGCCCACTTAGAGTGCCATCAGGATCAAAAGCACAGTGAAGGCTTACACTAAGGTGGGAGGGAGAAACTTCAGAGACAGCAATCACACTGGAAGATCCAAGCTCTTACTTCCAAAGGAAATCTGTTTGGAGGCATTCCCTAGGTGCAGACATATGGAGACGGATGCAGATAAAGACTGTCCTTAGCAAAGTTACCAATTGCCTCCATTGAGATAAGAGCCTCAGGAAAATCTTCAAGATAACCGACATCCTCAAGGGTCTTAGTGGAAAAGTCTGCTTCCTGCTTTTCCTTCCTCAGGTACCACATTTCCTCCCTGAGCTATTGGAAATGGATGTTGATGATTCCTAGCAAAAGAAAGAGATGATTCGCCATAATAAATCTTTGAAAAGGCCCACATCCAAGTCAACGGGAGAAAAGGAAGTTGAAACGAAAGCTTCTTCAGCAGAGACATCTCAGCAACTGAACTGCAGGTTTGAGACCCCTCCAGGAAGATCATGTTCCTAGCACATGTATACAAGGAAAAAAGCTCAACTACATTGAGTAGCTAAAGACATGGTTAGCATATCTACAACATGAACATAGAAAATTGGTAGGAAATACCACTTGCTACTATGGCCCCTGAGACAGGAGAGATCTATCTAGTTTTCAAGGATTGCACAAGAAGTGTACTTACTTCAAGAAAGTTGAGGGGAGGCCATTTTTGTTGTTGCCAGAATAAGTGGCCCATGCTTCTAAATGGAGGTTTTAATAGTATTAGTGTATTTATTATTGTAATTCATAAGAAGCCATGGTACCTCCAGAGATGAGCTACAGAAAATAGGCAAGGAACATTTTTTCCATGGTGCCTTCCTTCCGTCTGTGGCTCTTGTAGAGTTGAGTTGACTATACACTGCAGTAACCCACAGTGGGAAGCCTGTTCATCTTTAGTTTACTATCATGGGAAGAGTTAAAATGGATAAAAAGCGCTGTGACGTCATGGCACTTTATTTGTGAATAACTTTAGTAATGACTAAATTCTGTTTTCAAAAGTAGGTTGTACTTAAAGCAGAAATGCTAAAGAATAGACTAGAAGAATGATTGTAATATATTTTTACTTATTATTCTGCTGTTTTATTTTGAGACAAGAATCCCCAACTAGAGCTCACTAGATAGCCCATGCAGATGTGGACATGGCTGTAAATAAGTAACGAGAAAATATAACACAGTCTATGATGAATTTGTTGGAGTCAAGCTGTTCTGGATTTAGGTTACATCAATGAACTCAGGGACACTGCAGTCCTGATTATGTCCTTATAAACATAACTTCCTTTGTATTAGGGCAGCCAAAGAAAAGGCTGTCAGGAGCTGTGACTGAATAACCAATTGAATGTTCTTTGAATATTTTTAATATTTCAACAAATACTTTTTTATCAACCCTAATTTCACTCTTATTTGAAACATACAATTTTGCAATGCTTTTAAACAATTATTATGCATAAACCACAGTAGTGTTGGAAACCTCCTTCATACCTACTGGGAAAACTCTAACAAGATGTAACAGCTTTAACTTCTAGAAGCAACATATAAAAATAGAGTAATGACCTTACTTTTCAAAAGAAACTCACTTGGTGAAATAAAATCTACAATTCAGAAAGAAGAGCCAAACTATTACGTGACCTCCTGTTTCCTCCAACTTAACTTTGAAAAGTATTTAATGTCAATTCATGAAGACAACATGGATATAGTCATCAGGTTTATGACATCAGGTGAGTAGCCTACCAGTGCCCAGAGCAGCCTGGGCATTCCTTCCTCAGGGATCTGTCCCTAAGTCATGCCAGTTTATAACTACATTGGGCAAGAATATTAGGGAAAGCAGGAGTAGAACAGAGGTAGAAAAGTTAAAGAAGAGATCATGGAGGGAAGGAGGGAGGGAATGAAGGATGGGAAAAAAGGAGGGGGATGGTGGGGGAAGAGAAAGAGAGAAAAAATACAGTACTGTACTGTACTGCACTTTCAAAACATGGGTATGAACTTTTCCAGAGAGCTACTGTATGGTATTTTCACAGTACACACGGACACACATGCACATACACTCATACATGCACGCATGCATACATATAAACACACATATGCACATATACATGTATATTCATACACATATGCATCGATGCACATGCACACAAATGCATAACAAATATATTTTGTAGTTTTTAAGCTATGTTGTTCAAAAATGCAGTTGCAGCAGGACTTAAGGAACAGTCATAATACAAAAATTAACTAAAAATTAAATAACAATAAAAGAGCTGCTCTAGTTATTCATACTGTCTTAAAGGATTTACTTTGGTAAATTTTCAGCTGTTTTCTGGGGTGTTTTCATCAGAGGTGGGTAGGAAAGGAACGGTGACAGGAAACTCAAAGCCACACACGTTCTGACCCTAATGTTAGCCACAGTGTGCTGTTCGTGGCACCTTGAGTGAGATGACTTTGGGACACAGGCTCTTTGTGGGCGATGCTGTGTTCTGGCTGTTGTTTTCAGTTTCGAGAGATTTCCAATTCTTAGCCAGAAAGAAGGGCAAATTTGATTCCACGAGGACGTCTTGAATTTTCTTCTATCACACCTCAGTCTCATTCAAAAGAACCTCAAAATGATATGGATTACCTTTATGTCAGAAACTATTGTGGTATTTTGTGCCTAAATGTTGGCCAGAAATCTAATCAGGAGATGTTATTAGAAGATTTAGGTTATTCCCTTTATCAGTCAAGTTGGAATGGAATACGTTCCTCAGTGTTCCAGAGATCATTGGTTGTAAAATCTGCCATAAAGTGACGATTAAAAAAATGTGTAATGATTACTTTTGAGAATAAGTGATGATGATGTATTCCCTAAGTGACACAGACTCATGTAGAGCAATTTGTCTTTCTAAATTGTAAGGTTTATAATTTATTCCCTGGGAAGATTGTTTGACAGTTCCTGGAAGGATGCCTGTCAGTATTGCAACAGTTCCAAAGGTCAAAACAGAAATGTATAAACAACTTTCAGTATTTTCTTTCCATTTATGTCAACAATTCAAATTCAGTTCCACAGTAGGAAATGAATTCCAAAGTCTTCATCTGAGAAAGCAGGCACTGAACATCCCTATGCATTATAATTCTAATTAGCGCATATATTTATAAGCAAGGTATAAAATTTCTATAAATGCAAGACACATAGGTTGTATGTGGTCCACATGAAACACTAACAATTTTGATTTTTTTTACACCATACTCTTAGTTCAGACGTAAGACTATAAAGCAGAAAAAGAAAGAGCCATCTAGTGTATATGCTTTGGAATGTGTTATCCCAGCTTGTTCCCCTTCAAAGTTTCTTTTGACTTATTATGATCAATACAGCAATGAACAGCCAAGAGTCTCCCCATTTGTATTTTCTTTCTTTGAAAATCTACGTATTTATTGTATGTGTATGTGAGTGGATGTATTTGCATGTTAACTATATGTCTTCAGTGCCCAAGGAAGCCAGAACTGGGCATTGGATTCACTGAAACTGGAGTTACAGACAGTTGTGAGGTGCCATGTGGTTCTAGAAACCAACATGCATCTTCTGAAAGAGCAGCAAGTGTCTTAACAACTGAGCCATCTCTCCAAACCCATCTCTCAATTTTTCTAAATTTTCAACTTGTCACCAGAAAAATCTAGGTTAAATACTGTTAACAAATAAATCTGAATTTATATGTTTAGGAACACAGAATCAAGACAGACCAATTGGAGCATCATCTCATTAAATTATGATTCTTAATAGGTTCAACAGTATTAATGGACAAAATATTTATGGATAATTTTAGAAAATTCAAATATAAAGGCATATCTTGATTAATATTTTATCTTCGTTTCCTTTTAAGCCAAGCACTGTTAAAGCCATGACACTCTGATCACAAAGGACATTATTCACAATTTACAAATCCGTTGATCTTTGATTGCATTAAAGGCTCAGAGCTCTATCTCTACACCTAAGTATCTATGAGAGATGTGATTTGTCATCAATGGACCAAACCAGAGATATTGAGGCATCCTTTGAGGCTAACCATAAAAGCCCTAATCAACCCTTGCTAACTAAGTCAGTGTGAAACTTCTGCGATTACTGAAGTCTAAATTTCATAGTTATGGCCAGAGGAGACACAATGTCAATGTGAACTGAATGTTAGTTAGCCAACAGGGGTGTGTTAACTTTACAGATTGCTCATATATAATTACTAGACTAATGAAGTTGTGTATGTGTGTGCATGTTCATAAATATATGTGTGCAAATGTTCATTGGTAGCAAAAATATGGCTAAGCAAAAGCTCACTGGAATATGTAATTACAATTTCTCCAGTGAAATAGGATGAGGAATTATTTGTTTATTTATAATTTATTATCTATTTATTAGTGTGTGTGTGTGTGCATTTGTGTGTGTGTGTTTGTATCTGTGTGGTCAACAAAGCACATGCTGAGGTCAAGGGACAACTAATGGGGCTGCCAAGGAACATCTTGCAGCAGGCAGTTTTTGTCACCTACCATGTGGGTTCCAGAGGTCAAAATAAGGTCATCTAGCTTCAGGATGAGTGCCTTTACCCACTGAAGCATCTTGCTTAACTCAAAGGACAATTGTATATCGATTATCTAGAAGTGATGGTGCTACAAAACAAACCCTTTCTTCTTTTTTTATTTTTTATTTTTTTTAAACCCTTTCTTCTTTAAGTTGTGTAGGCCATGGTATTTTATCACAGCAACAGAACAGTAACTAATACTCGCAAGTATTACTTGGTTTGCATAAGTAGAGGTGCTGAATTTTTCCAAGAATGCATTCTATTTGCATCCATATAGCTGGACACATACGTGTGCACTCACATACACATACTCTCTCACGCACATCCATGCACCTTTCAATGGAATCTTATTTCTCTTCCATTAAAAAATAACAACAGCCCCCTTGTTTAAATACCGCCCAGTTACTGTGAATTAGAAGATGCTGGACTGTGTGCAGGTATGTCATATGGAGATGCTACTGGTTGTATTTGAAGGATACAGTGATCCCAGCAACCATGCAACCAGTGCTTCCAGGGTTCTGTCTTCCCTGGGAGACATTCTTCTAGAAGGTAAGCTACAGAGCTGTCATTGCTCAGCCCCATGCTGACACGAGAAAAACCTGAAGAGAACTCAGTGAGGTTTCAGGGTTTTGACCATGCATCTAGGTTTTCTGTGTCTGCAAGCCAAGCTTTCTATACTCCTCCCGAAGCCTGAGAACACCTGGCTCAGATTGGAGTTCAGGCCAATCCATCTGAGGATGGATTTTAGTCTTCCCTTTTGCCAGGTGACTTCAGCAAGCCATTCCTGACAGCCCTTAATGACTTATACGCAACCAAAGCCAGTTTTCTGTCAAATGGCTTCAGTAAATCACTCACAAGTGAAAAAAATTAGATAACTGAATGCCAATTTGGTTCCCCAGCTGACTGCTCCCACTCACTCCCCACTTAGGGGCCACATAAAGAATTAGATTTATTAAGAAAATGGTCCAATACTGATGTCATTTGGAAGGCAAAGTCCTAGCCAGTGCAATAAAACCCCCTTCAGTCACCTGCATCTCTGCTCATAACTTAGCACTGAGCAGTGTTTCTTTGGCATTCCAGACTTGAACTGCCAGTAGTCCTTAGTAAAACAAGGCAAAGACAGATCCTAAGAGCACTGCATGCAAAATTTCCATGAATAATTAATAATCAATAGAGTATAGTGTCCAAGGGTTTCCTGGTAAACCGGGATGAGCGCTAACAGAGGGACATTAAGAGCAACACACATGAGAGTGATGGTTTTGTAAAAGGAAATATATGCCATTGAGAGAGGCTATTTAGGAACACAGAATGCTACCCAAGGCCAGGAAGGATGCTGCACTATTAGCATATGGGGCAAAGACTAGTTGTGGCATCACAAGGGATGTACACCACTAAACAGAATGTCAGCATGACCCAGACCTGCAGAAAATCCTCTCTGGGGCGATGTTCTGACCCTTAGCAGGCAACATTGGGGAAAGAGAAGTCTACAGATATGGGACTGGACTCAAGTCAGATTGCCTAGTGCATCAGTGAGCCAGCAGCAACATCTTTCTCTTTGAGCCTCACTCAATAACCCAATTTCAACAATGGCAGTGGTATAGCCTGAGCACTGCAAAAGGATGGCACACGGAAAGCCATTAAAGCCCAGAGAAAGAATACACAAAAGTACTGTGACCACTAGGAGAAGTTGAGCTGGTTATGGGTACAGATACACAGTCACGCATACTCTTGACAGTTCTTTGGGAAAACCTTTCCTCAAAGTACTCAGATGGACTGAAGAGCTTCTCACCTGCAAGTTTCTCACCAAACCTAATAGTTTAAGACACATGTATACAATTTAAAATACATAAATCATATGAAAAATAAGCCAAAATTGAGCCTTTTACTCTTATAAGGGAACCGATAACTACAGAATGTGTTACTAATTTTCTATGATTTATCTGAAACACAATCATACTTAGAGCACAAAGCAATTTAACCTGAAATTGTGGCTGGTGGACTCTAATGATTTCACACTTATTTTCAGATAAGAAAGATTTCCTGTTTGTCTCTGATCCACAAACCCATATAATCTATTAGTGACTCCATAACTCTGTGACATGAAATAAATGGGGCACGATAAAAGGAAAAGGCAATTACCTATTTCAAATCTATTATCACTGCCGAATTCCCATTACAAAGAGGGAAACAACAGTAAATAAATGTGTGCACACGAACACACAAAAATGCACACACGTACATGCACATACACTCAAAACCACCCAAACAGGCACCTAAGTACTCACAAACAGATCAACATTCACACAGACATATATGCATACACCACACTTGCACACACATAGACTTACATATGCATGCACACACACCACATGCATTTACATATACACACAGACTCACACAGGCACACATGGCATGTATATACACATATATACATGCACATATACAGACACACACACATACATTATATGTGCACACATATACACAAACAGACTCATGCATGCTAATGCATATACACAGTCAGGCACTTATACAAATATGCATAAATATGCGTGCATGGACATACACAGACAAAGACATACATTAATATACATACATACACACACAAATATATATATATATATATACACACACACATATATATACATACACACACATATATATATACACACACACACACATATATATATATACACACACAGACATATACATACCACACTGTTTATAAACCAGAGAACATAACACACTGAAGACACATCCTTTGGTATGGATTCACGTGACATTTCACCCAGAAGAGGTGGGTGGTTCTCAAGAACCTAACACTCAGTAGCTGGGTTCTCTTTGTATCTTGGATACAGACAAATACTTGAACAACAGATTGTGAAACAAGCAGTCAAATTTTATGACACAGGAGTTTCCCATAACTTGTTTGATGATTTTCAATTTGAAATTACAAATCACACAAGCAGTCATCATCCACTGCCTGAGGACCACCTCAAAGTCACTCTTCACTCTACAAGCTCGGGAAATTAAATCAAATCAAGTACTGCATGCAAAGCCCTTCTTAAAAGCAGTGTCAGTGAGCAGCTGGTATCTGTCACAATCCTTCGTTAATTCCATGACACCACACCGAGTGCGCAAGAATATAATGATAGAAGACAATCCATTTCAGTATAAGCATCTTCACAGTGATACCAGACCTGCTTTCATTTTGTTCCTGTCAACTTAAAATGGCCACAGCCTTCTAACAGGTCTCCTTCTTAGACAGGTTCCTCGCCACAGTAACTGTAGTGGGTAAACCATCACCCATACATATTTGTACATAAAAATGAAGATTGATAATTGAGGCACAAACATTTTTAAATCACTGGATTTTAAGAAATCATCCATTTGGGCTGAGGAGATGGTCAGCAGTAAAGAACACTTATGTTCTTGCAGAGGACTGGGTTGCAGTTCCCAGTGTGTGCATAGTGGTTGACAACTATCTGTGACTCCAGTGACGGAGGGTCTAGTGCCTCTTCTGACCTTCAGGGAACCACACACATGTGTTTCACACAGATAGACACAAAAAACACACAGAGTAACATATACCTAGTTGAAGAATCATCCCATTGGTTCACTAATTTGTACCACAATCTGTGAGAAAAGAATCTCAGCTGAATAGTCTTGAACGTTCTCATCCTTCAGCCGAAATCCTACAAGCCTTCCCAGAAGTCACCCATCTTGTTTCTGCTAATTATAATAAACTACAAATCAAATAATCTAATCATACTTTCTTTTCATTTACAGCTTTAGGCTCCACACATGAGACTCACGGCATGGAGAGTGATGCCTTGTCATCCCTCAAGTATATACTGGGCACTCACACGAGTGCTCCTCTTAACTGAAAACCCTATACCAACCCAGCTCAACTGCTTCTGCTCTTCTATATGTGAAACTCTTTGGTGCAGACTGAGCATGCTCAGAGGCTCCCTTCTGTCATCTTTAGGACACACTGAGGCCATTCTTTCTTCCTGAGGTCATCTTTACCATGCAACCAGAACATGTATAGGTGTGTTTTTGTTTAGATTCATGACAGAGGCCAGACATGCTCCAAAATGCTACTTTCTCTAACATTAATCCTTTGGACATGTTTTAATGACCTGGAGTAATTGTGTCCCGAAGTATGGCCTCTTCCCTTCCAGAACCTTCTCTTTAACCCCAGTTTTGTCAGCAATGTGCCCACCGCAAGCCTACTTTCTTTATGATTATCTACAAGCCTCCCAGCCTCTCTTTATAAAATCTATGGGATTGCTTGTCCACAGCAGTCATGGCCTCCCATCTTATTCTCCCCTTATGCAACCAAGGTATCCTTATCTCTGACTGTTGGGCTTTGCACTCGCCAACCCGGGAACCAGTGGCATTTGGTGACATTCTGGAGGTTCTGCTAACATTTGCTTCTGAAGAACTCTGCCTGTCAAGTGTGGTGGCAGAATTGGCAAATCACAGAACAGCTGCACCTCCAGGACACTGTCACCTCATGGGCAAAAATACTTTCTGATGAAGACGACTCATCTCTCATACTCATCATTTTGAAGGACACTAAGGAAAAAAACATTCTTTCTTGCATTCCAACAGGATATGACTTTTGAAAACTGACCAGGGCTTTGGTTTATTAAAAGGAAACACAAAGACAGAGAATACAGCATCAAACTCTACTGAATGTGTACAGGACATCTCAGAACTCCAGAGGACACTGACAGAAAGAGGTTCATATCCTGATAAGCTAGGTTCACCTGTCACTTATCAAACATTGGAGGACAGCCTTGGACATGTTCCCATAGCGTCAGCAAGAATTCCTGTCTATCATCTGTTACATTGAGGATAAAAACAATAAGGACAAATTCGTTTACAACGTTTGATTTTGTTCATTTTCTGGTTATTATGTTTGATTGACTTTTAAATAGCAATTTGTTTTAACTTTCTATATTAGTAATACATGCTTTCCAAAGAAATGTTAAAACTACCTTTATTTTCATTTTCTTTTGCCTGAAAAGTTCCTTCAAGATTACTTCCATCTTTCAAAAATATTTATTCATTAGTTTTTAATTGTGGAAATCATAGGTACTGTACCTCTCATTAAATTTTTAAGGAGCTTTGGAGCATCTTCCTGAAGCCCATGTAAGTTCAGACCAGGCTGTGACATAGCAATACTTAGTGCTACTCAGCCGTTTCATTTGTATCAACATTTTTTATTCTGGATAATCAGTTTTTTTCTTTATTCTCTCTCTCTCTCTCTCTCTCTCTCTCTCTCTCTCTCTCTCTCTCT
>JABTXL010006712.1:2398416-2457879 GCA_025134845.1 Neodon shergylaensis
CTCTCTCTCTCTCTCTCTCTCTCTCTCTCTCTCTCTCTCTCTCTCTCGATACTGAGTGTGTTATTCTACAAGATGGGTATATTTCCCTTGAGCATTAGCGGAAAAGCAGAAGTGGGGCCAAGGAGGCCCCATGCATTTCCTCAGCGGAACCCTGGCTTTGCTACAGTAGAAACAGGAGTGCACATTTCTACATTTCTGCAAGTGTCCATGTATGTCCTGCCTGCCGGATCATCTCTCACACTCAGCATCGGCTTCTCTTCTCTCTGGCTGAAAGGATTTGCATGTTTCAAGAGTTTCAAAGCCAGAAGCACTGCCTGGGAAGGAGTTAAAATTCTCGGCTAGATTTCAGACAAGCATTTTTGTAGCTGAACTACTAGACAGGCAATGTGGCTTTGTTTCAAAGCTGAAGGTAAATAGTATCACTCTCTTTCTACACTCTAAATACATCCTAAGGGTTCCCAAATACATTTCCAACTTCATGGCACAGAGGAAATATTGCAGGATCACGTATCTTACCTTACCTTAATGCATGGCTTATTATACACAAAAGACATGGTGGGGAATAGACGTGGCAGGCTAGAATAAATTCCATACAAAAGGAGACACAATGACAAATCCATATTTTTTTTGTAGCAGAGACTTTACTGACTGCACTAATACCAAGATGAAATTAAAATAATAAAATCCTGTTTCAGAAAGGATTTGCATATTCACCCCTCTGCTCAGCCATTCTTTCCCCATTGGGACAAGAGACAAATACTAAATGAGAAAATCCTTATTTGAATCGTTCTGTTCTTCCATTCTGGATTTAGTGCATATGAAATAAAACAAAAATTCCCCACACATTGAAGATATAGAGTGAGAGAACAACTACATACCTACGTTACTCATTTTAGAAACAATTTGATATTTTAATGCTCGTTGAAAACATTGTCATAAGGATAAGACTATAAACATGTGCAAAATGAATTCAATTCAGTGAATACATCAGGGTTTATGGATGCTTATCCTCACAACCTATGCGCACTTCTGAGTGAACACTTTATTGCCATGAGACCATTAATCCAGTCCTTGGCTCACAAGGTGGGATGGGGTGCATGGGAAAAGTCCCCCACAGGGTCATGTGTTTGAACACCTGGTCCCCAGCTGGTGGCGCTGTTCAGGAAGGTTATTTGACCTTCGCAAGAGAGAACCTTGCAGAAGGAGGTACATCCCCGGGGTAGGCTTGGAGAATTTATAGCCACCCCACTTCCTTCTCTCACTCCATTTCCTGTGTCTGGGGACACTGAGGGATGGACAGAGAACCATGGCTGCCTTATCTGGCTGGGGAAAGGACCAGTGGTGTATTGAAGGTGATGAATTCAAAGCTGAAAATATGATCTTCACTCTTCCCCATGGTGATGGTAACAAGGGGAGATGCTCAACTTTACCTTCTCTGTGTAGCAGAACACATGGCAATATGACCATGCAGTGTCATGGCAAAAGCACCAAGGAGGCAATACATAGAAGGAAAAAAGAATGCCTCTGTGTGAATACTGTGACTATGTTCAAAATCACTCCCAGCTACCTTGCAAAGAACTGCTTTCTAGAATTAATTGAATTTATAAAGGTCACAGGATACACAGTTAACATAAATACTTAAATTATAGAGCACTTGAAATTATGAACCACATATGAAAACAACCGGGAAATTGGACTTTGATATTATTAAAATAATTCAGTCAAATAACTGGTATTCTGAATATTTGGAAATTATTCAGAAACCCAAAATTGAAGAGACGATAGAAATACTTTGCTGCAAATGATACCTGGCCAATAGTGTACAGAAAGATTTAAAACTGTTACCCATCATGGCTGTGTAAATTAAAACCACAGGAAAAGAACACTCCACTCTGAACTGTCTAAAATTCCGGAGACTGGGCATAGCATACATTCAATGACTAAGTATCCTGGCTTCCTCACTACAAGTGGGATGAAGAATGGTTCAAGCCCTTGGGAATCAGGCCAGTTACTGCTTCAAGGACCAACATGATCTTTCTGTCCTATATACTCCATGATTAGATATGAATCGTCGCCAAGGATGACTTAAACTGTGTAGGTTTGTGTGAAGTGATAACACATTACATGCATGTTGGAAAGATTATAATAAAACCCAATGTGCTGAACAATTAATATGTGTTAATAAGAAGTAGCCAGTATAAGCCCTGAATACAAATGACCATAGGAATGCTATTTGTGGTGGATGAAACCAAGTAGAAAAAAATAAATCAAGTGTTCATTAAGCATAAAACGAATGTGACCTAGCCCTATGAGGATAAAAAAAGCAAAGACAAAGCCAAGTAAAGACTGCCAGTGGAAGAAGTAAAGGGATGAATGTGTAATTTCAGCTTTTATTTCCATAGCTGACCATGCATTCATTTTTGCTTTATCTTTTCTTTTTATCTCTCCTCTCCTCTTCTCTTCTTTTCTCTCCTCTTAGCCCCTCCCCTTTTCTTCCCTCCTTTCCCCTCCTCCTTTTCTTCCCTTCTTCTCTTCCTCACTTCTTTCTTTCCTTTCGCTCTTCCTCCCTTCATTCCATCTTTTCTCCATTCCTTTCTTTGACAAGATGTTACCATACAGCTCAGATTGTTTCCAAATTCTACTTTTCCTGCCTGGGCCTCCATAATGATGGATTACAAGGATGTACTACTACATCTGACATATGAATTGATTTATAATAATTCTAAACCATACTATTCAATCTATAAAGATCAGAAATGCATCCATTGCCTTGAAAGAAAATAAAGAAAAACAGGTGGGCTATAAGGGTACATAAGGAGATTCTGTTACTGAGAGAAGTATCAGGGTAATGGTGTTAATGTTTCATAGTTTTATTAAAAAATTGTAAAATATACTTTTCAATTTTTTACTAAGTATAATTTTAAAATGTGAAGACTGCAACTCAAAGATTAATTTGCCAACTAAATTTTCAAAATTATTACCTGTGTAAAGAAATCAAAAAGTCATTTCATGTGTTTTCAGAATTGTTAACAGTTCCATCAGGAACCTGTAGGAAGCGTTGTTGTGTTCAGAGGAGAGTCCATGAGTTGAAGTTAAGATTCGAGAAGCCTCAACCTTTAGGAGGCTGCATTAAAAGATTTTATGAAGTCACTGATGTCTATAACTCCACTTTCTTCTTACTGTTCATCTGTTTTTCTTTTCATTTTACCCTCTGACTCACCCTTTCATACTAAACATGTACAAGAAGAAGTCATATAATTGCATATACATGTATTATAAATGTTTGTGTATATATATTGTATTGTATATATATACATTAATGTATATAATACATACATACATATATCTCACTGATTTGAAAAAGGATTACAGATGTTGGCTACATAATATATGGAGTTACATGTTAGTCAAACATGGTTGTATACCTGTGTGTTCTAGTCTTTGCAGCTGGAGATTTGGAGTGAAAAAAGGTTATTAATAAAATATATAAAAAACTTCTTTGCACCAGTGCAATGGTGAAGAAAGGTCAACAGGAACAAACTAAGGGCACAGAGCCAAGGAAGTCAAGCACCTAGACATGGCAAGGAGTGAAGGCAGGCAGGGTTAGAACTGAGGAAATTCACTCAGGGGAGACCCTTCGTCCCACCCAGGTGTGCTCTTCAGAACAATGCAGCCTCAGAGGAATCCTGAAGGTCTCATTGGCTGAACTCTATTCCCCTAGCCAAGGGCACGTTTCTGAGAGCATGTTGTTCTTTCAGATGCTCTGAATTGAGCCAGGAGAGACACAGCTAGAGGGAAACTGAGCTAGGCATCTTCTTCCCTTGTTATTTTAGTATATTCAAATACAGAGTGTAGCGTATCTCCATTTAAAGGGAAGGGCAGGTGTGTTTTTTTATGGGAAAAACAAAATTGTTTCATATTTTAAATTAAAAAATGTATGACTTAAGAGTGGACAAAATAATAATCTTTGCATATAGCATTTATTTCTCTGAAAACTATTTTCTAATTATTCAATGAAAATTGAAAATTCCCCATGCTCACAGTATTCTCAGCCTTAGCTACATGGGAAAAGATAGAAATTGACTTTGTCAATCAATGTTCAAAATGAGGGGAGGGCAAAAGATGAATCTTAAATAGAAAATAAAATCAATCATTCAACTAGAAATATGGTCATCCACATAAAACTCCTTCAAAATCCAGGAAATCCATTTATAGGTCTTATAGCTTATTAATATGGATAGTTTCCCAGTAAGCTATTTTAACAAACTATTTTTACAGATCCCCTACCTTGAAGAATAAAAGTCAATTAATGCCATTCTGACTTTTTGACACTTTCTCTTCCTTTTTCCCAGAAATCAAGGACTAAAAATATGATAATTTTATTGCCTTTTGAAAGGGAATTTAAAAGCACTTCTTGAAGAACTTTCATTATGCCCGAAGCTGTGGACAGCCTGTTGTGAAATATTACTTTATCTAGGCAAAGATGTGTTATTTCTGTTTATGCTGCATTTGTTTCATTATGTAAAGATGTGTTGTTATTCCCCCTTGCTGCCTTAAGCCACCTGATTGGTCTAATAAAATGCTAAATGACCAATAGCTAGGCAGTAGAGGGATGGGCAGTGGTTGTGGGCAGAGAGAATAAGTAGGTAGAGTAGAAGAAAGGAGAAAACAAGAGAGAAAGAGAGGCGGACTTCCCCAGGCCAGCCACTCAGCTTCCAGACTGACAGACACAGAGCAAGCCGTGACAGTCCTGTCATTTACAGCTTTCACTCAATATTTTTGACAATTTATGGCAGGTAAATCTGTGCCCTGGGAGGAGGGTCCTACACACTGTAGGTAATTTATCAGTGCTGCTGATTTCTTCCTGCCAGATTCCAGTAAATTCCTCCACCAAACTATGATGACCAGAACTGTGTAAGATTTTACCAGATAACTTGTGGGGCATGTGTAGTAAAGGAAATAAGAGGGAGAAAGGAAGGAAGCAGAGAAGGAAAGCATGGGAAGAGAAGGAGGGATGCACCTGGGCTGCATAATGAGATACTTCAAGAAAAAAATTGAATATATATATACATATATTTAGTTAGAATTCAACTTGCTATATCTTAAAATTACTGGGTGGAAAGATGGCAAAAATATTATAAATATATATGTCTAAGCCAGAATTTCATACATCTCTGGCACAGTTGTTTTTGTCCTATCCCAAGCAGTCGGATAAGCCATCATTCCCAGATTCATGTGATTCTGGGGACTGCACAGAAGAATCTTATACCACTAGGGAACACTCTGCTAACTGAGTTTCGTCCCCAGCTCCCAGCAATGATTAGGTGACTGTGAGTTGCAGGCTGGGGGGCTTGGAGTTGAGAGATAGCCTGGCTGTCAGGAGCTCTGCAGCTGTTACCTCCAGGGGTTCCCAGGCCTGTCATTCTGGGCTGCTTCACCCTGTAATCTCCTGACATGTAGATCATCCCCTTCAGTTCCTGACCTTGTGGCTGGCCAAGAGTGACAGGTGTCAGTGTCTACATCTGGGGTTAGACGGAGGCCAGCATCTTCCAGCAGCATCCACAGCAGCTCAAATCATGGCTACCCAAGCGTTGATCAAGGCATCAGTCACCAGTCCAGCTAAAAATAGTGTGATACTCTGATTTTTATCTGACTGTTGGTTTACGGATTGCTCCCTCAAGACCTCGTAATGACAATGGGGCATGAAGACAGAAGTTTTGCCAAGCTGTATCACTAAGCTAATGTCCTCATTGTGTAGTTGAACCCTTTCCAGGCCCTTGAACCTCCATCCTCTCATGCCATCATCTGTATAGTCAGAACTAGCAGGAGTCTCAGTGATTAATATACTCGGGCATGCCGTCCCAGGTTTGAATAATTAGAAAAACTGTGATATTTTAACAACGCAAATTCAAGATTTTCTAATCCTAATGTTCCAACACTCATTTTCTTCTCTCATTATTATAATCATTGCAGAAAAACCAGGGTTAATCTTCCATGAGGTAGAGAGGGCAAAGGAGTTTAAATACTGTGACTGTTTCCCTTGGTCTCATAAAACAATGACTATTTCATTCTCTCCTACTTTGTAGTCCAGATTTTCTTCAAAGGTTCTGATGGATGTCTGTCCAGCTCCTGATATTTGTTATAGTTTAAAACTGGCAAGGAGAAACACAGCACCAATGTTATAATTTAAAAACTGTGTGTGTGAGAGAGACTCTATGTGACAAAGCTCACATGAAAGGTCTTATTAGGGGAGGGGAATGGGGAAAGGGACAAGTGGAAAGGAACAAAGGCCTGCCTGCTTCTTTGGAAGTGTCAAGAAAGAGGAACTAGCTAGCTGGAAGAGCTAGCATTTAAAGAGAGCTTAGAGCATGCACACAAAGACTACTCAGTAACAATTCATGCACACAGAGTACATAGTGATGTAGCAGTCTAGGACCCTGGGCTGGCCAGGTATCTGCCTGAATGCTGACAACACCTGTGTACAAGGGATGTTCTTATTGGTTATAGCTGAGGACCCTGGCAGTGCAGAGTAGTGTAATGTCTGGAATGCTAGCAAGCACATTCATAGGGAGTGGCTGCGGTTGGTGACATAGGTCCATAATAGCAGGCCAGCAGCATGCCTGAATGCTAACAATAATACTATGAAATTATGTTTGAAAATCAACAACAAACTTCAATTGTTTTTAGATTTGGGACAAATCAATACTTCTTCAAAGTCAGAGAGCCCATTCCAGGTGCCAATTCCCATGGTCAAACAGTGTCCCTGGGCCCATAAAAACAAGGCCACTCACTTCACTTTGCTTTACCTCAACAGAGACCTGAATGAATTGCCCTAACCAAACACTGTGGAACAGAATCACCCTACAAAGATTTTCAAGCCATTTGGATATTGACACCACTCAGCGCAGGAGAACGCCCACTAAGGTCATCTGGCTGGACTGAGGGAGTTTGTGTTGCACTTGGAAAGGGAGAAAACTGTGCTAAGCCCACAAACCTGTGGAGGTCAGAGGTCAGTTTGTGGGAATCTGTTCTTGCCTTCTACCATGAGGGTTCCAGAGACTGAACTCAGGCCACCAGGTTTAGAGGCAAGCATCTTTACTTACAGAGGCATCCTGGTGGCCCTAACACTTTAAAGATATTTTGTGATACTTTTTAGATGTAGTAAAATATGTATTCCTGAGTTTTATTCCAATTACAGGGCAACCGATAACTCTAAGCTGAAAACCCTGCATTTTCTACATTGGAGAAAAAAATATATACCTAAAGTTTATCCAGAAAAATATCCATGTTATAAACAAAGAAAAGAAGCTTCCTTTGTTCTTTAGAACAAAGTGTTCTAAATGCTTAAGAAAACAACTGTTAGGTTTTAGTCAGTGCATATTTGGAGTAAATGCAAATGGTCTTTGTACAGCTCTAAGTGTTAGTGGCTAATTGTCTTTGAGACGTAAACACGTGGTACAAAGGAGAAAGAGTAGTATTGGTCCCAGGAATCCCCCCTTCAAATAATAATAATTTGGTACTCTTTGTAACCATCTTGCCCATCAACTGTGACTGAATAATGAAAGAGAGCCCTCTCTCCCTTGTTTTCTCTGAGACGCTCATGGTCCCATTCCATATGGGTAACAGGCATGTGGATAACAATGAACAGCACCAGAGGACGATGGCCTTTAATGTATTTGGCCAGTTTATGTTTTGATACCTCGAGGAATCTTCAAAGGGGCTGCACAAAGGCCTCTAGGTGTGGAATGGAAGGAAGAAATAAGCTATGAAGTCTTAGGACCGAAGCAGCATGTAGCCTTCAGAACATGCTCAGGTGCAAGTGTGACCCCTGGGCAACTCCGACTCCAGTGCAACATTAAGATGCTGACCACTGCAGGGCATAGTCTCCTTCTTTTCCTCACCCCTAGCCCCACTGAAAATGCCCCTGAGAGGAAGGACTATGGCAGCACTGCATGTGACCTCATCGATAATTACGCAAGTCCCGAGCTTAGACATCTAATTGTGTACCACTTCATGGAGTCTCATTGTAAAATGCAAGAAGCCTAATTAATTAAATATCGGTATTCCCATTATCAATCCTGTTACAATAGTGAGTAAAGCAAGAAAACTATTCTAGATTTTATTAACATAAAATGATATCAATATCACTGCAAGAACCTAAGAGGATAACAAATTGTTGGAAACTGTGAAACATGTATCAATAAAATTAACACATGGAACAGATTTCAAATATGTAAAGGAAATATAGAAAGATATTAAGAGAAGGAAAATAGAAATATATCTGAGTAATATTGAATAAGCATTTTAATGGAAATAGAAGGAAATAATTTTCTCACAGCCCTGTGTGCTGATATTTCAATGAATGTCAGCCTCCAGTTCCTCTTCTCCTAAGTGACCCTGCTATCAAGTTCTATCTCTGCTCTTCCAACATACTAACAGTGCAACACATGCAGCTTATAGACAAGTGAGCAGCTAGTACTGAAGAGTGAAGAATGGATGTCAGGACATTCCACATCCAGTGAATTAGTGCTGTGCACGCAGATACTGTGCCTACACTCCCAGTGACAAGACCATGCATTCTAAGGAAGAGAAAGAAAGTTCACCCAACCCATTAAAAAATGGGGACAGCCACCGTACTGTCTATGACAAAATTTTAAAAAATGTTTTTAAAGGCAGAGAACTGATATCTCCAATTGCTCATAAAAAGTAGAAGACAAATCATGCCTGAAAACAGTATACAAAGTATATTCAAAAGTAATTGTGCTAAACATGTTAAATGTAAAATATAAATCTCTCTACTGGCTACACAGAAAATTTCCAATGAGAGCTGCTTGGATTCCACAAAGATATGGATAAGTTGTCTAAGGTGGATAGGTGTCTCTGCTGGCTGTGATATCAATAATCCTATCTCATTTACATCAGCAGCCTCAAGCCTTCTGCTTACTGCCATTCATGCTATAAAACCCCAGGTAGTGAACACAGTCCAATTACTGGAGAACATGAAACCAGGAGGATAAAGGATTTGTTAGTCTTAAGTATGTATATTACTCTGTTGGCGGGGGGGGAGGGGCTGGAAGCATAGCTTGGAAGCCGAGTCCTTACCTAGTATATAAGAGATCCTGGGTTTGACCACAGCACAGCAACTAAAAGTATGCAATAGATATTTCCTAAACCAAGTTAGGAACAATCTGACTGTTTTCCATAGGGATATCATCTTTCCTTTACCAATTGAAAATTGATTGTATGCTATTTTTTGACTGATGGAAAATATAATATAAAAATCATACCAGTAAATATGTTTCCTTGTGGTAGAGATCACACATGAAAAATGAACAATGCAATAAATAGAAATGAGGATTGTCTCAACCAAGATTTCCCAGAATTCAGTATTGCTTAGAGTCCCCAATGACCCTGCCCTCTCCCAGTGGAGAGGCTGCTTTCTTGCTGTCTCAGTTTAGCCTTGCATTTCATTTTTTGATTTCTCTTTTCATTCTAAATTACCTTGACAATATTACTAAGCAGATCATGAGCAATTTGAAAACTGTGTTCAGTAACAAGTTTACCCGCTAGGAATACATGCTCATCATGTGACACAGACATAGTCTTCGGTGTTTCCTATAGTAGATTATATTTTTGGTGAATAAGCATAATTATAATTATAAATATCTTTCAGACTGTATTAAACAATCATGGCAGTCTCTATGATAGAAAAACTTAGCACTTTACCTCACTTTCAAGTTCCCTTGTTGGGGCTGCCCATCGTACACCGATAAGATGTCGAAATCCTCCTCGAGGGCGAAGGTGTGGAAGGACAGCTGTATCCTGTTGCGCTCCCCAGTGATAATGATCCAGGTGCAGTTGGCATAGTTAGGATAACCATGAGGAAAGCCGGGGCTCTCAATGGTGCCATTGGGTCCCTGGACCAGGCCACCACAGTTCTGACCTGTGTAGGTAGGAAAAAAAATGGTGTGTTAGCAGGTTATTAATCATGAACCTATAGTTGTAAGAAAATCCCTGTCATTTTCATCAAAACTCGAATGATATATTATGGTGCTTTCTAGATGAATATTAAACACTAATTTTTATCAGAGGTCAAAGATAGCATAAAAATAATGGAAGATGAAATGGAAGAGAATTATAGAACCACATTTGGGAACTCACACCAGATATCCAACTTCAATTTTGGACTAGAGGGGAACACATTTTCTACCAATGATCTGCAGAGAATGCTGAAATCCCTTTATCCAGCAAAGGGATTAGATGGACAAAGACTTTGAGTACAGATAAAACCAACATTCTTAATGTTACTGTAATGCACTCGGGTTCCAAACAGCTAAATGACTTTGGTATGTGGTAGCAGGGTTAGGAAGCACCATGGTTAACCTTGCCAGAATGGACATGAGCCTGTTCTGTGTTAACAAAAGTGTTTTAAAGAGGAGGATGCAAGACTGTAGAATTTATATGCTTGAAAATAGAGGGCATGAACCAAGCTTGTTTAATAGTGGCAAAGCACAGGAATAAACACCAGGATATTCCCCACCAATAGTATACTCCTTATAGAGGTGGACATCCTGCATGGAGGAAGGAACATACCTTATCCGAGAGGTAGAGTTACTAAAGAACATCTTTGGAAATGTAGCGGTGCAGAGAACACCCATTCCTCCCCAGGTGTATCAGACACCATCCTATGTTTCATAAACCCTGCTTTCAATATCCCTCTCAGGGAAGACAGAGATGACAATGTCATTCAAGAGGGATTTGATGATGAGAAAATGTTTGGTGTCATGCGCTTCCCCCTAAACAAGACTAGGAAGAGGGCTAAGAGCAGGAGAGGCACTGAAGGACTGTTTGCCCTTTGCCTCTGTTTCCCAGTAGTGTTTGTGTGGGTTTGTACATGTTGCTGATTCTACTTTAGGGACTCTCTTGATATGTTCATATCCCTGACCTAGTTCCATGCACCAATCCTGACTTCAATGAGCTGCAGTCAGGCTTTCTTTGAGGACCCAGCTGCTAGAAAGATCTTCCCTGGAAGATTAGTAACAGCTTCATGTGCAGTACTCTGATCCCCTTTCTCATTAGACATCCAGAAGTCCCTTTCTTTCCATTCCTGACCTAATATCTCTCCCTGCTGCTCTGGTCATTTCTTCCTCATCTTGGCTCAGAGATCTCCTGTTGAGATCCTCCCTCCACGTCTCCCCCTACATCGCTCCTTCACCTAGACGTGTTTTCAGTGAAAACTTCCCTAGTCCTCATAGTCCTCATATGATTGTAGTTTTTCCTCTGCCCATTTACCTTGAAAAATCCACCCAATTAAAAAACCTAAAAGCCAGATGAATCAGTGGAAAAGGGTGGCCACCAGTGTGTGGCAAGGCCAACTGCTCTCTCTGGTCCTCTGATCTGGGTCCCAATGTAGAAAAGTATAAAATACTCCTTTTAAATTAATTTCAGCATCTAATTGGTTTGGAGACAGCCATGGGGATGATTTCTAGATTCTTTGCAGCCTTTGCTTCCATCTCAATTGGACCATTTCCCAACAACATGTTGTGCATCATTAAATGTTTCCACACTAGGACTGTGGTGGAAGTTTCCAAGGAACCTGGGTTGCTCTGATTACTCCATGTTGTGTAAGTATTTGAATACAAGTATTATCCCAGCTTTCTTTGTTGTACTGCAAACAGTGAATTATTTCCAACTATATTGTAGACTTACAAATCACCATAGTAGGTCTCAGTGAGCTCAAATCTTTCATGGTAATATTATCAAATGATTGTAGGAGTTTGCTCAATCCTAAAAAAAAAGATTTAATGAAAGGGATTTATGAGTATAAAACCAAAGAACTAATAAGAAGCCCATTTTCCACTAAATTTAAATCTAACAATAAAACTGTAACAAGTGGATATTAAAACTGTGGGGATTTGAAAGGGCTTTAAAGGAAACAGCTTTTCTGGTTTATCTAGCAATTCTTACTTCATGGTAAATCAGAAAAAGTGAAGACTTGATTATAATTTGGAGAAAAGAAAAAAAAAAGAAATTTAACAGAAAATGTCAGCAGGAACATAGTCACTATTAGACACCCATCAGGTTGCACCAGGTTACCAGACATAAGGATTTCCTAGGAAAGAACTTTCAGTCTGCCTTCAGGGTACCAATTAGTATGGTGCATTTTGCAGGGTGAGCTGTGTTTGATCAGTAGACAGACTTTTCCATGGGCTCTGTCAGAAACTTCAAGAACAACTCAAGAGTTCTCAACAGAGAGACGATCATCCCTGCTGTACTTTGTAATCAACTGAGAGGTTTTCAAAGTCCCCATGGACTGTAGTTTAGTGGTGCAAGCTAAGACTATCCAGGGAGATCTTGAGAAAGAAACCTGGAGACCATGTACTCTGCACTGTTATGTATGATTGGAATATTGCAGTCGTTAAAATGGGATTTGATTGATCACAGTTAAGACAAGGTGCCAGCATAACAGCAGGAAAAAATCTCAACGCCCTCCCCATTAAAAATTCTAGACTTAAAATAAAGTCAATGCTTTGCACTGGCAATAGGATGAACTTGTCAGAGCCGGTAAGAAGATGGGATTGTCAACTAGATGTCCAACTGGGACAAATGAACAATGACTCCAGACCCACAAGATATACAGATCCCAGATAAATTGGGGGCCTACACATAATAATGTTCCCAAAAGGCAACAATGTAAAAATAAATCTCCATAACTCTGCATTGTATAATATGAAGTACAAAAACTAACCATCATAAAAATGACTGGAAAAGATATCCAGAAAAGGAAGATATTTGCAGTCCATGTTTGTAAAAGTTGCTATATGAAGAAAATCCCAAATGGAACACATTCACAGGTTAGTAAGAATGGGACAATGGTATAGACACAGAAGCCATCTCTAGATGATGCTTCCTAAGGACAGCGACAGTGTGACCTGCCTCACGCTCCTTCCTTCATACCATTCCCGACATGGTAGAATGTATCTCTACAAACAATGAGACAAAATAAGCCCTTCCTCCCTCCCTCCCTTCTTCTATATGTTGCTCTTATATAGCCCTCCTTGCTCCCTTACACACATTGCTTAAGTCAGTTATCTTCTATTGGGAAAGAAAGAAACACAGAACATTGGTGCTGAGGACAGGGTACTTCTTGACATAACACTGAGAATGTGTGCTATTGGGCTTGGGTGCTGGCTTAGGGATTAATGTAGAAGCATTTGGAGCTCTAGATTAGAGAAATCCTCAATTACAGAAAAAGAGAGCTCAGCCAGTCATATGAAGTGCTAGTTCATAACGCCACAGTGAAGATAGAGTAGAAGACAGGCTCATATGGCTTGTAGGCATGGGGCATATGAGGGCTAGGGGAAGAGGGGTTCTGCCAGGAACTGGCTTAGAGGTCATTTGTGTTCTGTTTTATTAGACAATCTGGCTGTATTCTGCATGTTCCCCGAAACTGAGACTAAATTATAAAGTAGCATAATCATGTTATAAAAATTATTTCAAGATATTGCAGCATTCAGGTTGTTGAATGGTTACCGCTCTCTGCTCTTGGTCAAGTTTCAAATAAGACAGAGCAGTGAGTGGAACAGAAAAGTCTGAGAAACTGTTCAATTTGGTGGAAAGGGGTATGAGTGAGTCTAAAGCTGAAGTTCAAGAAGGTGCAGAAAAAGTGCCTGTCATGAAACCAACAGGGAAGCTCAGACTTCACATGAGGACAATCGGAAGAGTGCTTTGAGGAACCGTCATGGGTTCAGTTAGTAAAAATGCCAGTCTATTTTGAAGGAGAGTCTGGACTGAGATTATCACCAAACTGGTTCCCCTCTCAAAACAGCCACTGATGGAAACAGTTCTCTAGATTCAGACACCATAGGTCTCCACAGGTCCCCACAGGCCTCCACAGGCTGCTACAGGCCCCCACAGGCCCCCTTAAGACCCCACAGGCCCCCAAAGGCCCCCAAAGCTCCCCACAGGTCCCCAGAGGCCACCATAGGCTGCCACAAGCCCTCACAGGCCCCCACAAGCCATTAAAGCTGTGGTACAGGTGGGGCAGAATACTTCTTGACTTGGGCATCCACGATACTAGGCACACATAATGAATGAATGATAGGGTCATGGAGGCTTGAATGAGGGCTCCAGAAAGCTCCAGAGGCTGAACTGTGAATGGCAGAGTTGGATTCCTTGCAAAGTACTGAGAAGGTATTATATGAAGTAGCAAAGATGACTCATAAGTCAGGAATAAAATTTACTTATTGTCCCAATACCAAAGGTAATGAGTGCCGTCACATAACTATGGGACTGTCCTTCCTAGCATCCTGGTGCCCAAACCACAGGAGGGAGATCAATTTGTTTCTGAAGAATTTGTCATCCTGTGATGCCTGCTGAGCCAGTGACACGGTAAGTGAGGCTGTGATGCCCCTGTATCAGGACAGTGTCTGAGGCTGGTTCCTGGGCTTTGGGGTCCGAGAAGAGCAAGCCAGAGCTGCGAAGTCAGGAGCCTGCAGTCAGAACGGGAATCTGCACTGCATACTCCATTTGACCATGGATAGACGGCTTCCATGCTAGAAGGTAGAGAAACCCTTCTGGCGGGAGATAAAACTCACTGGGTCCTGGAACAACTCCCTGTATTGAAAGCTATCAGCAGACTAAAGAGAGCTGGGGCACCATCATGCTGAGATGCCCAGGCCTCTGCTTGGAATGCAGTGGTATTTGGTCTGTTCCTCTGTGGAACCCTTGTCTCTGCTTTTCAGAGTGTAATAATGCACACCTTTCTTTCCCCAGCATTAGGAATTTGCAGTAGTAACTCATTTATAATGTATTCTGGCTCTCTTTAGCTTTTGTTGAATGAAAGGAAGTCCACAGGCATGAAGGCTCCCTTGGGTGCCAGGTGTAGCTCTGCTACCTCATTTCTGTGTCTGGTTCCCAATCTTACAGAGGGGAAAGGTGAAAACAGTGTTTCAGTATTCCTAAGTCAGAACCTGGAAGTTCTGTCTGATTTAATTATCTCATAAACTTTGAAGTTGGAAACAGGGCAGCCTTTGATTTGTGAATTATATTCACTTTTATTTGGATAATGTTTTATGATAAGAAGATCTGCTATGTAAAGCCCCCCTTTGAGAGTAGATATCTGACCAATAAGTATCCGCTAATATAGAATTTGGTTGAGCAATTGCAGATAGACATAGTTCACAATGGTTAGCATTTAAAAAGCGGCAGGAAATGTCACCCCATGTTGAATGCCACTACACGTGTGAAAAGGTATGAACAGAGCCATCAAGAATAACCGGGACATAACAGACTAGGCAGACATGTGACTGATTGAACCTGGAGTTCATATGAATGAAGCACAATGAGGCACAGAACTGAAGGAGATTGCCGGTAATAATCACCAACAAGTGTTTGTGTTTGAGACACGCCTGGCTTATCATACAGGGTATATTTAAACTGGCAGTTCAAGAGGAAGGGAGAACACAGACATATATTACTCTCAAAGCTATTCCATTTATTGTAGACATCCATTCTGTAAAAATTTTAATGTATGTTTTTCACATCCTATATAAACTGAAATGCACATGGGAACTTATTCATTTTCTTTCAATCACACATTGACCTCCAGAGTTTGTGTGTGTGTGTGTGTATGTGTGTGTGTGTGTGTGTGAGAGAGAGAGAGAGAGAGAGAGAGAGGAGTAGTGGTAGTAGTAGTAGCAGTAGTAGTAGTAGTAGTAGCCAGTCTGCTCCATATACCTGTGGTCTGAATGTAAGACCACAACTGCCCACTGTCATTCCAGTACAGCTCAATGGTCCAGAAAATATATTTAATAAAATTATAGAAGAAAACTTTCCCAACATAAAAAAGATATTCCTTTGAATATTCAAGAAGCATACAGAACACCAAATAGACTGGATCAAAAAGAAATCCCCTCATCATATAATAATCAAAACAAAAAACATACAGATTAAAGAAATAATATTAAACTGTGCAAATGAACCACAAAGTCAAATGGGGCCAAAGATTGCCATATGGGCAAATAACATGCTGTAAGGCAAGCTGAGGCGAGGCTTTCTTTAGCAAATGAGAGCATTCAAAATGGATCTGTGCAGGGAAGTCACACTCATGTCCATGGCAGGAAATATTCTCATAAAAGACCTAGTCTGTGTTATCTTGTTGCATACTCTGTGTCCTAGAAGACAGAAGTGAAATCTCAGGTAGGATGAGAAACAGAAGCCACTGCAGGAAGGAGCAAGCAGCCCCGGAGTGCATCCGTCTGCACATGGGGAGCAGTCTGCCCGCTTTTTCCTTATTTCCTCCTTCCTCTTCTGTCCCCTTACCTCCTCTTATTGCTCTTTTACTCCATAGTTAGTATTGCTATTATTTTCTTTCTGTCCTACTTCTCCCTCCTCCCATCTCTTGTCTGGTTTTCCTTCTCTCCTTCCTTCTCTCTCACTTTAGCTTTAGACAGCTGATCATCAAAAGAAACCTCGATTGAAGCTCTGACTAAACGTAAGCTTAAGAAACTGCCCAGAGAACATGTACTGCAGAAAAGAACCCTAAAACAACAACATTAAAGAAAACCTCTAAGAAAAGGCTTTGAAAATTAATTCAACTATTAGGAAATAGCCAGGGAACAAGCCCAAAAGAGGTGTAAAAAATCATTTCCAGAGAACCCACATTAGAACATTAAGCCTCCACCATTTTCCCAAAAATATATGAAGCTTTCACAGGGAAAAGAGAATATGCTCCAGCCACAGTGAAGCCAGAGACTTTGTCAATAAAAAAATACAGATCTTAGAGTTTTCAGAGAAAGACAGAACCTTACTGTCTTAAATATATTCAGAGATATAAAAATGTCATGAAGAGATAAGAGAAGAAAGGGAAGGACACCCAAACAATCAAAGATTCTCAGTAAAGATATAGACATTATAAATCAGCTAAGCAGAAATCGTGGGGCTGAAAAGTACAGCCTGGCAAGATGGCTCCTAAAAGGGCTTGCCACACAAGTTTAACAGCCTGACTTCAAACCCCAGGACCCATATGAGATAGAAGAAAAGAACCAGTTCTAAAATTGTGTCCTCTGACATCTACACTCTTCTACTGAATTGTACTGAATGCATGCCCTTCCCACATGCGCAAAATGCATTAATTAAATAATTTTTCAAGCACAATATATGAAATTAAACTTTCCTAGTGACTTTTGTTATTGGGTCACTAAATATCAGTGAATAAACAGTATATTTCAATTCTTTTTAAAATACATAGTTTAAACAACAGAAATAAGAATGAAGAAAATTGAACCAAGTTTGAAAGGATAGTAGAATCTTACCAGTTACAAAATACATGCACAGAGCAAACTCCAGAGCTGATGGGAAGGCAAAGGGCAGGATACAGTAGATACAAGAGCAACATAAGGGGTCCAAAAGATTGTCAACAGGTGTCTCACCAGAAGTGGTGGGGATGAGATGGAGAAGGTTGTCTTTAGGATGCTGAAATGATGAGCCAGGGCAAGCCTGTTGCTTGAATCACTACTTGTACACATAGCAAAACCATACTGGCAAGTTATAGGAGTTCCAATCTTCACACATAAATCAAAGCTAAATTATTTAATAAACCATAGTGGGATTCAGCTCTGAACTGAGCACACCTTTGTGAACTTTACGCTATAAAGAGAAGTAACAACTCCAGTGAAGGTGGTCCTATCTGTAAGGAGAAAATTCCTTCTATATAAGGAACCCAACTATTTTTATGCATTTTTTAAAGCTGGCAAATATGAATATATACCAATGGTAACATAATCTATGAAGTCAAAATTTGTGTCCTTATCAGCTAAGAGGAGAATTCACAACTGTATTATAGAATTATCCTTATGTTTATTAGAGTTAAAGCAAGAATCAATTCAAATTACTCATTATAATGTCATGATATGAATTGTTATCCCCATGGTTACCACTGAGGATATAGCTGAAAAATAATTCACATAGGTAAATGAAAAAGAATCTTGGTATACAAGGCAAACTTTCAGATTCTAAAGACAGCAGCAGCAGAAGATAGGACCCTGGATCTCAACAAAGAAAAGCTAGACTAAAGCTGTATAATAAAAATGAGAGACAAAACTCTAAGGCTTAGAAGAAATGATAGCAATGATGTTCAAATAAGTGTTCCTTATTAGAAATTACTTTTAACAGAAATATGTTGAGGTTTCTGCTTAAAATTAGGAGATTTTACAAAGTGGAATTAAAATTATAAACACAATATAGCCAGTTGTTGTGCTGGACACAAGCTTTTGATTCAAAATTATGATAGGTTGAAATGGGGAGGAAAGGAAATGTTTTGCACTCTATGCACTGACATAAGGAAGAATGGACTACAGCTACATCATTGTTATACAAGACAAAGAGGAACTTTCATGGATTGTGAAATATATAAACTCATGAAATAGAGATAGTAATCATAGCATATGGACAGAAACAGTACGAAAATAGGAGAAGCACATGTAAGATAATTAAACTCATAAGATCTATTGGTTGGTGATGGTTGTATACTTCAGGGATCCATGTTCCATAGTGGACATGGTGTGGTGATTTGAATATGAATGTCCCAAGGCACTCATGTGTTTGAATGCTTGGTCCATAGGGAGTTGCACTATTAGGAGAAGTGGCCTTGCTGGAGTAGGTATGGCCTTGTTGGAGTGTCATTGTGTGTATCTCTAGGGAGGCAGGCTATGAGGGCTCATATGCTCAAGTTATGCCCAGTGTGTGACACAGTAGTTTCTGCTGTCTGTGGCTCAAGGTGTAGAACTCTCAGCACCTTCTCCAGCATGATGTAATGAAAATACTGTCCTAAGCCTCTGAAACTGCAAGATAGCCCCAACAAAATGTTGTCCTTTATAAGAGCTGCCCTGATTGTGGTGTCTCTTCACAGGAATAGAAACCCTAACTAAGACATATGGTATCTAAGGGAGTCAGCACAGATCCTGGGGAGGGAAATGACACTTGAATCAGATGCAGCAGACTCACAACATCTCACCAAGGAGGGATGATGTGACATTCACATTCTTCATTAGCAGCCAGTGAGGTTCTGCCAGGGACAGCCATGTTTTACAAATAACCCAGTCTAAACAAATTTTAAACATCAAATAAATACAAAGTCACCTGTCCAATCAAAATTTAATAAAGTAAGAAATTAGTAACAGAGGGAAATAAAAAAATCATAAACATATTATAGAAAACTAATTAAAAGTAAATTCAATAAATGAGCTGAGAAATCAATCTCAGGGGAAATTTTAAAAACCAGCCATGCAGGAAAATATGAAGAGAATGTATAAAAATAGGTGAGATAAAGAAAGTAAAGCCCAGAGTGGAATTCACAGAGGGAAATTTCCACCTTATGAAAAACAAGATCTCAGCCCAACGTCTTGAATCCCCATCTGTGAGTCTTAAAGGAAGAAGAGAAAACTAAACTCAAAGCTGGCAGATGAAAGAAAACGTTGGAAGAGTGGAGCAGAGCTAAACAGAACATGAAAGAGGAAAACAGTAATTATTAAATAAAAGGCAACAGATTTTGACAGTGAAATATTATCCACACATGGAAATAGTAGAGTAGTGATACAAACTGCTGAATGGATAAACAATGAAAATGCTATTCCAAGTGATAGAAGCTAGACTCCAAAGTCTGCATAATGTATAGTTTAATGCATATGAAATATCAAGCATAGTTATGTTCAAAGACACAGAAACAGATTTAGTGAGGTCTCGGATATTACAGAATGGAGTTACCAGTAGCTACTAAAGGGTACACATTCTCCGCTTAGAAGATAAAATAGTTCAGTACCATAAACAGGTGTTGCTTGTGCCACTCCATGAACTAACAAACGATGCTGCCTCACCCACGCTAATTAATTTAGCTCATTTCTTTCACTTCAGTAGGTTTTCAACCAATCGCTGTGGCTCCCATATTAACATCCTAAAATATTAACAAACCAGAAAAAGAATACAGATCATGAGACTTGTATCAGCCAGAGATAAATGTATTTTATATAATTAAATACTTACAAATAGGAGAAAAATATGATTCTGTGAAGAAGTGAAATGTATGTCTATGAAAAATATCTCATGGAATCTGAAAGAAATATCCATAATTGTTGACTTCAATAATGTTTCAATAAGTAAAGAAAATATATGAATTTAAGACTATTGACATTAAAGTCAAATAAACAGAAATACAAAAAAGCACAAAAAGTTGCGAAAGAAATCTCAAAATGGATACAAAAATTGTGGTTGTAGACCAAAAAATGAAGATATTAATGCACCCATACTGACACACAGATGTATTATGCTTTAAGTAAAGATCCTTTCTCAAAGATTTCTTACCACAGCCAATTTGATTCTATGATTAATAAGGAAAGACAGCAACTGAATGAAAATTTGACATTGAAACCACAGATGGGAAATGAAGAAAAAGATAAAATTTACTTTATCAAAATGAAAATGCTTGCTTTTTGGAAAAGCATTCTAAAATGATGAGTAAGTAGGCCACAGACCCATGGGGAGTTCCTGCAAATCAAACCCTGGACAAGGATCCAGCATCTACAGTTTATGAAGAACTCTTTAAAATGGGCCATATTAAACAGCTCAATAAGGAACCATGCAAAATCACGAAGGGTATTTTACTGAACAAGACATAATATGGCCAGCAAGCATACAAGAGAATGCCCAACACCCTCTGTCATTGGTGAAATACAAATTCAGTCTTCAGGGAGGGACTGCTTCATTTTTAGCAGAAAGACTAACATTATTTGAAATATGACAAAATCAAAGTCTGGTATGCATAAAAGCGGAAGCGATTGGTCATACATCGCTGGGAGAAAACTATAAGCATCTAATATGGCAAATAGCTTATGGTTTTCTGAATACTAAATCCGTAACTGCCATGGTATAGACTAACCGCAATGCTGGAATGCTGGATTCTGTCCTAGAGAGCCAAAGATAAGGTCACAGGAATTTTTACACCAGTGCTGTTTAGATAAAAACTGCAGTAACCCAGGTGTCCTTTATTGTGGGAATGAGATAAGTTAGTTGCATAATGAATGATTCTATGCAGCCGTGGAACTGAGGGGACTCCCATGGATAGACAGAGGCAGCCTCAAAAAGGCATGCTGAATGGGAGCATCAGCCTGAATGCCATGAACTGCAGAGTTTCAATTCTGTGAATTATTCACAGAAAATAACTATGGGTATCATCTTTGGAGTGATTCCCTAATCAGGTGTTACCACACATAGAAGGAAGGGGGGTCAGTAGAAATGTGGTCCATGGATTTCCTGGATATTTGAGCCAGGGATGTGCTAGAATTTTACTGTCTAGTAAGTACCATGGTATGATAATATATTCTTATTTTAAAATGATACTATTTCCTTGGAGTCATCAACCACCTCTGGCTCTTACAACCTACCTTCACTTCAGCATAGATCCCAATGCTTTGAAGTGAGGGGTTTGATAGACAGCTTCTTTAGGACACAGTGTTCCAACAAAGATTCTCTCTCTGGTTGTGGAGCTCTGTGTTGATAACCATCTCCAGCAAGATGAAGCTTCTTTGATGAGGACTGAGTAATTCTCAGATTCGTGAGTATAGTAACATGGCATTGGGGTTATTTTGTTGCTATTTAGTCTTTAGTAGAATAACAGTATTGGCTTTCCATGGGGCACATGACTTATTTAGTCCCAGTTTCTTGAACACTTTAGTGGTGTCAAGGTTGGATTACATCTCATGAAGGAGGCCTAAAATTCAGTCAAAAAGACAACTAGACAGGTCATTGTTAAAGGTACAGGATTCATATATGGGTGAAATTGATACTATTTTCTTCCAGTAGTGTGCGAAGTCCCTTTCAGCATGAGGAACACAATTCAGTGGGGTCAAGTTTGTAGCTGACCACTGGCTCAGTTGCTCTGTTTTTGAGACATAAGTACGTTGTCTTCAGCAACAGGACACTACCGTTGGATTATGGAGGTAATCAGCAGGTATTGCCTTGGCAACAGCCAGTGATATTGGATGTGGTCAATGAGTTACAAGATGAAACCCATTTCTAGCACTAGAGGGTTCACATGGTGGCATAAGATGTTGAGGTCTAATCTTCACCCCAGTATATGGTAAGACCTGCACAGGTTCAAACAAGGCAAAAATAGCAGGGATGGAAAGTGGACAAAGTCTCACTCCTAACCAAGAAGCTATTAGAATTGATACCTGTACAAAAATAAAGTGGTTTCCTCAACGGCAGTGTCACAGTCCAGGGCAAGCCTCAAGTCCAGGAGTAGTTGGACAGCACAAAACAGACTCTATGGTTTGTGGTTTGTTTGTTTTGGTGTGTGCCTGTGTGTGTGTGTGTGTGTGTGTGTGTGTGTGTGTGACTTTTTACTTTGGGTATTTTTGGTCTTGCTTTTCTTGTTTAAAGTTTGTTTTGATTTTCTTGTTTTAGAGAGAGAAAGAGAGATGAGATGGAGATACAGAGAGAGAACATAAAGTTGGGGAAGGAGAGATGCGGGAAGAATCTTGGAGGGACTGGGAGAGGAAAAGACTATGATCAGAATACATTGTATGAAATTTTTTTAGACTTTTATTTGTATGTATGTGTGCCTGTTTAGTTGAGTTTACACACAGAAACTTGCAGATCTACCCATGGGTTCCAGAAAAGGTTACCACATGCCCTGAACTGAAGTTAGAGGAGACTGTGAGCCTATGAGTGCTAGGAACTGAACTCAAATTCTATAGAAGAATGAAAAGTTCTTTGAACTGATGTGCCGTCTCTAATCAGGATTATATTCACCATCACATTAAAATGAGTGATTAGTGGGGTAAACTGAGAGAATCATATAAAGAAAAGATCTCTCTATATTTCTATAAAATATATGTGAATCCGGGGCTGGAGAGATGGCTCAGTGTCTCAGAGCACTGACTTCTTTTGACCGGGTTCCAGAGGATCAGAGATTGGTTCCTAGCACCATATAGTAGCTCACAATCCTCCATATCCTAGTGGATCCAGTGCCCTCTTCAGGCCTCTGCAAGTACTAGACACACACAAGGCACACAGACATACATGCAGGCAAAAGACCCATTTCACATAAAAATAAAAATAATAAATCTTTAAAAGACATGAAATAAATAAATATCAAATCAAGATTAACAAAAGGGAAGAGATTAAAACAAGACTCTTCTAAGACCCTTAAATCCTATCAGTCCTCCATTTATAATATTGTTATTGTGAGCATCCTGTACACTAGTTAATATGAGCTGTTTTTGCCAGTGTTAGTAGGAGGTCAAAGGAAGGTAGCTATGTGGAAACAAGAATATAATCTCAGCAACAATCTCTCACTAGGATTACACTAACTGATAGAATATCTATACTTATGCTAACCTACTTTGTACTATGACTTAAACCCATGGCTTTGCTGTAGGGAATCACATCCCATGGGCAAAGAGACCGTGGATGTTTACAGCTGGTTAGAAAGAATGTGCTTGGATTTCACAGTCAAGAAGTTGGAGAATACAGCAAAGCTACTTATAAATCAAATGTGCTGCCTTTTCTAATTTGCTGAAATCAAATGTGAAAATTTAAAAGGAAATAAAACCCCAAATAAACTCATGACCAACGCATAATAATGACGTCTTTTTAGCCTTGCTCCAGGATCTCACAATACCAAATTTAATAAAGATCTTTATTTTATAGACAAATAAGCGTTTTCTATAAATAACAGAATATGAGTTGGTAACAGGAAATGAGGCAACTCACAGGGCAATTTATAGGAACACACGTTGTTCCCAAAATTCCTGGGTAAGGGGTTTGGTTTTACAAAGAGATCACACCGACAGTTTTCCTTTAATAACACTAATTCCTTTCTGTCTCTCCCGTAAAGCCCTGTCCCCAGAGCACCACGCTCTCCCAGCTGAAAAGCCCATCTGTGTCTTTTACGCACTTTCTCTGGTCTCCCTGGTGAATGCTAACATAAAGACGTGATTCATGCGTCCAACAATGTCAGTCTTGACGGCTCCTGCTTCTCACATCGTGTTCCTCCAAAGTCTGAATTCCCCTTGAGGCAGCCACTTCCTCTGTGTTCTGTTTTCAGAGGAACTGAGAGGCCACACTTGCACTTACCCACCAGGTACACCTTCTGTGTAATGCTTCCCATGGAAGGAAGGCCGTCTCAGCTCTCCTGGAGCTTTGAGCTTCTGTGTTAAGCAGCACTACTTCAGAACGTTTGTCATGGTCCCGGATAGAGCATGGTATGCACGACAGTGATAAGGTTAAAGTGTGTGTGTGTGTGTGGGTGTGTGTGTGAGAGAGAGAGAGAGAGAGAGAGAGAGAGAGAGAGAGAGAGAGAGAGAGAGAGCTTAGACATGGTTGTTCTTTAGGAATAACAGTTTTTTTTTTTTTCAGAACCCACCCTTCAGTGAAGGTCTTGTCAACAGGACTTACTACAGTGACCTAGACACTCAACAGCTCACAGGCGGGGTGTGATTAATTGTGCACATGGAAGGCCTGGGGTTTGTTGGAAGGAGAGTACAGTGTAGGTGAATTGAGGGTCTCAAAGCTTCTGAGGATGATTTGTTTCTTAGGAGAATTTTACCAGGACTCTTCCCAGCGTCTGGGGGCTCCATGGCAGCCACTGAGAATAAAGAGGCCCACATAAGAGCATCTTCATGTGCTGTCTCCCCATTTCTCAGAGTCTGGAAAAGCCGGTGATATTTTTCAGAGACCTTTGCTGATCTTCAGAGAAGTACCCTGGGTGTGTTTGGTAGACACCACCTATTGTCAGACATGTTTTCATCTTCTCAACAAAGTTCCTCAAGTTTAGGTCATGGAGATCTTCACTTAAACACGACTCTTTTTAAGAAAATAATTTAAGCCATATTTCCACAGATTTTACTCTACAACAGAAGGCAAAATATAGGGTGTCATTTTTTTTAACCAGAGATGTAACTAAGACAGAGATATTTGGAAAATTGTTCAAGGGCTGTGGGCTCGAAACCTAATCTGAAACTTTACCACACTTGTAGAAGGTCTAGAAAAGACAGGGACCCTACGTACAACCCCTCTTGTATTAGAAAGCCAGAACTTTCTGCTTCATAAGTGCCAGCTTGCTGGGTGGTGGTGGTGCACCCCTTTAATCCCAGCACTCGGGAGGCAGAAGCAGGTGAATCTCTGTGAGTTTGAGGCCAGCTTAGTCTACAAAACTAGTTCCAGGACTCCTAGGACTGTCACACAGAGAAATGCAGTCTTTAAAAAAAATAAAACAAATAAAAAAATAAAAAGTGTCAGCTCTTTAGCATTGGCATTGCCATTCACAAGGCAGGGTCCTGTCCTATGGAATCCCTGACAGGGAAAGTTCTGCATTCAGGAAGCTGGGTGACTCAGGATGAACTTCATGTACAGAAAAGGATAGAGGGACATTGTCCTTTACTGGGGATACACAACTGAGTTTGGCCAGATTAAATTCCTCTGCCCTTTCTCTTCGTGGTATCATTTTAGAAGCTGATATGTGAACTAACTTAAGCAGTAGGCCCCACCCCTCACAGGACCTCAGCTCTTCTTTGATATTTTTTGATGCTGCATATGGTGCTGGTTCTAGACAGTAGACTTTCTTTTATTTTTGACTATGGTGTGGATGTGATGGTACACACTAAGAGGAAACTTTAGCACAGAAATCTTCAGGAGAGCAAGGTTCCATAGGACAGTCAGGCACATGCCTGTCATTGCTCTTGAGTGGGCTTCAGAAGAGAAGGCTCAGTACTGGAAGTTTCCCTCTAGCTTTGCATGACTGGCATAAGCATGAGCTTGCTTGATTTGATCTCAGTGTTACCGCATTAAGGAAAAAATCAATCCATTACTCTATAGTCATTGAATAGCGTCTTCCTAAGACCAGTACTAGGTAAAAAGTAACTCACATACAGTGATCTGGCTATGCTCTTTTTAACTTTTATTCTTCTCTCGTGTATTATCTCCTTGAGGCGCACCATGCCCGTCTGCGTTCCATGTGCCACCAATCATTTCGTGAACCGGGCAAAGACTCACAGACAGAGAGAGTCACAGGTCATCCTTGATTCCAGAATGCCCCAAGAATGCCCCCTTTATTGTGTCCAGGGGCAGATTATATAGGGATAGCCACACCCCAGCCAAACACACCGGAAACTATTCCCCTGCCACCAGGAACTCCTGAGGGTCTTGTGCTCAGAGCAGCTGTAGGCACTTAGATCAGGGGAAAGAAAGTTGTTTACAAGAAATTCAGGTTCTGGGGGTTCACAGCTCCCAACATATCCTGACCAACATTTCCCTTCCCTCTACTCCTTCCATTCCCATCAACCTCCCCTCTTCTCTAGATCAACTCCTCCTTTATTTCCCTTTAAGAAATAAAAAGCAGGCCTTCCAGGGATATCCACAAAACACGGCTGAACAAGAAAGAATAAGTCTGGGCATAAACCCTCATATCACAGCTGTACATGGCAACCCCACAGGAGGAAGAGCCCCAAGTGCAGGCAGAAGAGTCAGAGACAACTCCTACTCTTATCGTTGAGAGTCCCACAAGAAAGCCAAGCTACACAACCATAATATATTTGCAGAGGACCTAACTCAGCCTTGAGGCTTATACCATGACAGAGAGCCCATGCCCGACAATACTTAGATGACTGGGAACTAGAAACAGGACAGCACAGAGACATAGAATAAAGACAAACATGACTGGCAAAAAGAAGTAAATCAATTAAATGATTCTTATGATATTCCACTATGCAGATCAGTGCCTACCTCAATTGTGTATGCTCTTAACACTAGTTGATATTGGCTGTATTTTTCCTGTTTTTAAAAAACTATTTTTTTCCATTTTATATACCAACCACAGTTCCTCCCTCCCCTCCCCTCCCCTCCTCATGCTTTCCCCACTATATTTTTTAAACATATACATACACCCTACACATGCATGTATGTGCATTCACGTGCATGCATTTTGGGCTCCCAGCCATGGGTACCAGTGGAAGGAATTCAGGTTAAAGATTCTGTCCTTGCCTTGCACAGAAGTAGATTTTAAAGCACAATGATTGGAGCATCCTTTAGTTGTAGAGTTGAGATGGGGAGATGCTCAGCTCCCTGCACAGGGGCAACAGCCATGTGGGTACTACATACCCTGCTTGGAATATCTAAGACAAGGTGACGGTGGGGCAGCAAACACCGAGAGCAATGCTTCTTGTAAGGAAGTGAAGCTTTCCTGGAAAATGCAGGTATTCTGGAAGAATGGAACTTGGTCATTAACATTTTCTATTCCTGAAGGTCCCATACTGCAGCCTCCCTCTAAGCCTTGGAAGCCAATTTCTAAGCCTTGTAGGGTTCAGGAGAGGGCCAGACAGAAAGCCTGGGGAGTTATCTGTAGAGTATCTGAGCTTGTTTAACAATATACATCTCAGGAGCCTTTACTTCCATCTCATACGAACCTCCAAGGAAAAGCTCCCAGAATCTCCGCTCCAGCTAAGGAAGAACTGGTTGGAGATGGGAAAGAGAATGCACAGCCTGGCAACATTCCTAAATTAGAAGCAGACCTGAGAGATTGGGTAGAAAAATATCTGCACTGAATATAAAATAACCTACTCCTTCATTTAGAGGATAGGGAGAAAATGCTGGCTGAACCGCTGCCTTAAAACAATGCTTTAATAAAATCATTAAATATGAAATATGGACTCATACAGCAAAGAGCCAATAACAGAGATGGTGAGATCACAGATTGTGTTCTGAAATTAGCATGTGACCATGTAGGAAGATTGAAGATGAAAACAAAAGGAACAGACTGGCTATTCAGAAAGTTTAGTTGCAGTGGAAGGAAGACAAATCTACACATAGTCCCCTTCACAACAACATGGCACACACATCTATCTATACTCACATGTTGACTGACACACGAAGAAGCACAAGGCATATGACATGCAAAGCCACCACACAAGCACACACACACAGTGTGATGTCACACAGAAACACACACACAGTGTGACATTGCACACACAGTGTGATGTCGCACACATTTCAAAACAGGAAAGCTTCAAAAGTATACCTAAGATAATTGGCAATTTGAAAGAAAGAAGGAAGCATGGGGAGCGGATGGAGGGTCAGGAGTACAGAAAACTATTGATGGACAGGTTACTGCCTGAATAAACATCTCACCAGGGAAAGGAGCCTGTGTGTATAGAAGCTTAGAAGAAAGAAATAGAGTTCATCCATTGCCCACAGAGGCAACTCAAGTACCAACTTCATGAAAACCACACTGCATAGAAATATACCCACCACCCTTCAGTACTTGAAAGTTTTGGGGAAATTGTGATTATCAAGGACTGAAAATAAAAGCGTTTGGCCAAAAATCTGAATACATAGTATAAATATTATTTGAGAGTATAAACACCGCCAAGACTTTGTAGTTTTGCTTGGATTAGATTGGCAGATGTTAGTGAGCACCAGCGACACCTGGGGAGATGATCAAAGGGAAGAATGAATGAAAAAAGAAAGGAAGATGGGAGGGAGGGGGAAAGAGGGAAAAGTACAGAGGGATGGAAGAATGGAGAGAGGGAGGGAGAGAGAGGAAAAAGTACAGAGGGGTGGAAGATTTGGGGGCTGGAAAGATGGGTCAGAGATTAGGGCCAAGAGTTTATCATCCATAAGACCCAGGTTCTATTTCCAGCACCTACATAGCATCTTATAACCTTCTGCAACTCCAGTCCCAGTGGATCTGACACCCTCTACTGACCTCCTCTGGCACTGCACACATGCACACATTTAAGGTACACATAAAAACTTGCTGACAAAATATTTATCCATTCAGATAAAATAGAAACAAAATCCACATTCTGTGTATTTAAAAAAAGTTGAAGGGGTCTTATCATCTAGTCAGAAATTAAAGTGAGTAATTATCACGGTGTGCTGTTCACCATTCCACAATGATTTGTGCTGTTTTGATGTGTGTTTCTGAAAAGCAAGAGAGGTTGTGCTCCCACACTGAGCATAAGGGGGAACGGTGCTTTCTGAAGACTTGTTAGCAACATGAATACTAACTGCACAGTGACACCAACAGCAAGAAGGTTATGACCAGTTGTTTTTAATTCATGCATATCGATGTCTAGGTTTGCTACGTGTTGTATCCCATGCCCCTGTCTCAACACTATACCTAAGAACCTGGCTTGGTGGTAGCAGTGAACAGTGAGTTTGTCTTAACTGGAGTTTCTACTGCTATGATCAGACACCAAGACCAAAAGTAACTTTGAAGGAAAAGGGTTTGTCTCACTTAATTTTCATATTATAACCCACTGCAGAAGAAAATCAGGGGAACTAGAAGCTGAAGCAAAAGCAAAGGAGGGGTGCTGCTGACTGCTTGCTCAGCTCACCATGCTCTGCTCACCTCCTCAGGGGTGGCACCACCCGCAATGGGATGGCGCCTCCCACATCAAACATCACCCAAGATGATGATGCCCCACAGGCTTCTCTACAGGCTGAACATAAAGAGGAATTTTATCAGTTGAAGATGACTGCAAGATGACTCCAGCTTAGGCTGTGTCAACCAGACCCTAGCCCACATCAAGTTAGAGGCACTCAGGCTGCAACAGCCAAACCAGCGGGGACAATATTTACAGGACGTGGAGTTCGGTCCTACCCAGTGAGCCAGCAGTCTGACCTAGCGGGTTCATCCTTGGTGAGTTATTACAAGACAGTCACAGAATTGTTTTGAAAAATCTTCCTTCAGTTGGTGAAACCATTAGTCACCTCCCTAATCCCCTTACTCTGTCAGCAAGTGTCTCCTTCTTGTTGAGGCAGGTATCTACCCATTCTAACTCTCCTAAGGTCTGGACCATAGCTTGTCCTGATGAAGGGCTCCCAGAACACACTTTATTGATCTCCCTAAGCTCAGGGAATTCCTCAGGATATAGGTGACCTTGCTCTCTAGAAGTTAGGTGAGCAGCTCGAAAGCAGGTCTTTACTATAATTGTACATGCTTCTCTGCTGTGAGCATATTTTCCTTGAAAGCATCCTTCCTTCTTTTCCCTGTGAAGATATACTCATGTCTATTTGGTGCTTAGCAACCGTACATATTTATAGCCTCCAGGGTGATCAGATGTCCAGGTATTAGTGACTGGTCCTGGGTAGCTTGTGTATCCATCAGCTTTGGCATTTATTATATTTTGTCTTGAGAATATTCACAATCTTCTCTCCTAGCTATACTGAAACATTCCATTAATTGCTGTCAACAAAGTTATACCGCTATTCTACTGAGCATTAAAAATTACCCCCCCCCTATTCACCCAAGCCCAGTACCCTGATCCATCCATTTTCTTACAGATCGGTGCTTCAAAACTTTTTAGCTCTCTCACTTTTTTACATACATGGTTATTATGTCTTTCTTTGGAGTTGTTTTCATTAAAAATATTATAGATATGCTGATAGAGAAATTAAAGTCATGAATTAATCCTGCTGAAGTTCAACCTGGCCATCTTTACGTACCAAAAGCATTCTGGGTTTAAGAAGTGCAACCTTGCCGGGTGGTGGTGGCACATGCCTTTAATCCCAGCACTCTGGAGGCAGAGGCAGGCGGATCTCTGTGAGTTTGAGACCAGCCTGGTCTACAAGAGCTAGTTCCAGGACAGGCTCCAAAACCACAGAGAAACCCTGTCTCGAAAAACAAAAATAAATAAATAAATAAATAAATAAATAAATAAATAAATAAATAAAAAGAAGTGCAACCTTTTCCTATGGCATTGGATGAAAACATAAAAAAATAGTTCATGCTTAAAATTTATTTTAATCATCAAATCACTGTTATACATTTTCTCATATTGGTTCCTTTGGTGATAATGTATGAAAAATGTCATTATCTTATTGAGGGTTAAGGAGGATGCAATGGTAGGCTCTAAATGAGTCCAGACACCCACAAAATATTTGCAGGATCTGAAATTTATTGGTTACTGTAACTCCTTCTATTTTTAAGTGGAGCATTACATAAAAGTAATTTGTAAATTAATAATATGAGATGACTACTTTAAATGTGGTTAAAAGGATCACTTATTGATTTTGAAGATCAATGACTATTTCTCAAATTAATTAATAGTTGTTCTCTGTGTAACAATGCAAATTTAAAACCTTGCTGCAAAGTAGCAGATGTAACCACTTGTAAGTGATTTCAGGATTCCTCAAGGATCCTGTTCTCAATGACATGTGTAAATGAAGTGAACAAAAAGATAGTATTAGAATGGTCTAACTGCATCTCGGAAATCATTGAGAAGTGATGTGCTTTTTGGGAAAGGAGCAATGATAAACATACATGGCCTTCTAGTGAGCACTGGCTCCACATTTGGGAACGCACTTGGATCATCTTGGGTGCTGTGAAAAATGCAATCCGTGGTGTTGATATTCAGTAATGTCTAAAAATGCACACTGTCAGATATGATTCTGCAAGAAGGAGTCTTTCCAGCAATATGAGGCTAGAAAATAATGCTGGTCTTAGAGCATGGTTCAGGTAATTTGCCCTCCCTGTAGGTGAGGTTCCTGCCCCCTTTAAGCCCACATTTCTTCAAATAGTGTTTTCTTCTGAGTGGCTCTGGCATACACATTAAACTATAGTTAAGGTGGCTAGAGAAAGAAAAAGGAAGACACCAGGAGTGAGCCAGTTGTATAGGAAGAATTGTACATTGAGTTACAATTTGTAACATGATATAAGGAGGATCCACATATGAATGTACTTATTAATAAAAGCTATTAATTAAAGCACTATTAATAAAAACTCAGATAGAGAAATTGGAGTTTAACCTGAAGGTCCAAAAAGCAAAATAGCCAGCCACTGGCTCTCATCTCTATCTCAGTCTGAAATGGCGATCCTGCCTCCAAGAATCTCAGAATAATACTGTGTGCCTGAGAGCTGTCTCTTCCCATTTTATAATCCTCTGTAGGGCTGGGATTAAAGGTATGCATCTCCCGTATTTTTATGGCAACTAGTGTGGCTACTGGGATTAAAGGTGTGTGTCACCGCTGCCTGGTCTGATGGAGGAAGGTCATTTGTTAAATAAAGAAACTGCCTTGGCCCTGATAGGTTAGAACATAGGTGGGTGGAATAAACAGAACAAAATGCTGGGAGGAAGAGGAAGTGAGCTCAGATGTCATGCAGCTCCTCTCAGAGCAAGCCGCCAGGTCAGACATGCTGAATCTTTCCCAGTAAGACTGGTGCTACACAGATTATTAGAGATGGGTTGATCGGGATATGAGAATTAGCCTGTAAGGGCTAGAGCTAATGGGCCAAGCAGTGTTTAAATGAATATAGTTTGTGTGTTGTTATTTTGGGGCATAAGCTAGCCAGGTGGCCAGGAGCCGGGTGATAGGAATGCCAGCCCTCAGCTCCTACTACACTGGTCTGTAAGGCTGACCAGTGAAGCTGTGTCATTCTCTGATCTTCAGGCAAGCTTTATTCATTAAAATACAACTTAAATGCCACTACATCTGTGTAATCTGTGTCGTGACAATATCATTAGTATTAATTAATGTGTTCTCAGAATAATAAAGGAGAGAAAGTTTTGATACAGATGTGCACTACCAATAAAACTCAGATAGTTGGTGCACAGCTCTGTGCACAGCTGCATAGTACTCAGGGGATGAGAGGACCTTTGAAAGTAAGATTATCGATAGCTGCAGCAAGAAATCTATTCCATTTCCTTTTAACTTTTGCCTTTGGTGGAGCTACTAGGACATGTCTCAATGGAACTTCAGTAACCCCAGCTAAGTAGCTTCAATATCCTTGCAATACTAATTTTTCCTTGTATCTGCTTCCCTCTATTTCCCTTAATAACAAAACCTCAATGCTTCCAGCCAGAGGAATTTGATGAAATGAACTTTTTCTCGCACCATTTAGGTTCCCCAACTCAAATCATTTTCAGGATTTAGAATCCTAATATTTGTTCAGTTCTCTCTCTCTCTCTCTCTCTCTCTCTCTCTCTCTCTCTCTCATGAGAAGTTTTCATTTAAATCAATTGCTTCTTAAACATTTTGTCAACGTGGAGCTTGGAATTTTCCCATAAGATCCATTCCTTAGGACTTCATGTATGCTCAAATTACAATGGAAATTTAATTTCCACAGTTTATAGCAAAGGGATACTATGTGAAAATATTATGAAATCTGGATAGTCTCATAAAGCAGATGGCCTTTGGGAAGAAACTTTTAATTTTTGACTTTAAGATACTATAGATCACAATATTGTGCTGTTTTGAATCTGGGGAAATGACACCTTAATTCTGTAAGTGGTCCAGTCTGTACTATATTCACAGTTCAAACACTTCCATAAATGCATTTCAATGAATAATGAGGGTAATAATAGGATTTCTCATGTTGGTAAGTATATTAAAACGTTTCTGTTCAAGGGCTAATGAAGGCAGGGTGTACTTTTCATTAACGCTGTATTTGAGAAGTTCCCAGAGAAAGGTGATTCAGTGTTCTCGCAGAGGAAACAAGTGCTATCTATTCCACATGCAACGCACAGCCATCCTCTCTTTCTTCTTGTGCAAAATAAAATAAATACCACCAAGATGTCAAGGAAGACAGCAGTTATGAAAACTTGCTGCTTTAGAACAGACAGTTCTGGGGCTGGAGGTGGCTGAGAGGTTAAGAACACTTGCTGGTCTTGCAGAGAACTAGGTTTGAGTGCCAGGATCCACATGGCAGCTCACCACCATCTGGTAACTACAATTCAAATGGATCTGATGTCCCCTTCTGGTCTCCAAAGTTACCGTACACCTGTGGTGTCCTTATATTTACGTGAGCAAAACACTCATACACATAAAGTAAATATAAGTAAATCTTTAATTAGAGTGGTAAATTCTGATCTACAAACATCTCCCTATGAATTTCATTTTCTCTATGCCAATAAACCTATGAAACCATACAGTATTACCAAAGAACGTTGATGCTTTATGCCTGTAGTCCTTGTAATGGCTTATATTTATTATCTATTAATCTGGGTTTGGAAGTACCCATTAATTAGACTCTCCTCTAAGTATGTCTGTGAAGGAGTTTCCAGATAGGTCTAACTGAAACGAAAAGACCCATCCTTTGCAGTGGTGTCAACAACTTAAATAAAACCTAAAAAAGATAGAAGCCAGAGTATCCCTGTTAGTATGACCAGCTACCACATGCTCTTGCCTCTGTACTTTCCCATGTTAGGATGCACCTCTTCTTTAATCAGCAGCCCCAACAGACCTTTCTACATTAAGTTTTCTGTGTTGAGTATTTTACCACAGAGCAAAGTAGAAAATAGGGAAGACAAATTCTCTTCTTCAAAGGTAAGAGGAGTCCTGAAGGCACAAAGAGTAAATGCAGGTCCAAGGGGACCATTCAGCGTGTCCTGACAGATTTCTTAGGCAAGAGGATTAGAGTCTCCTGGCCACTGTTCATTTTCCTTCTCCAAGGTCACCAACTCATCCCCAACTCAGGGACATGCTGGCTGGGTACAGGTAGTCACACTCCACTCCTGGAAATATGGAGTGGGCAGAATAAGGCCAGGCCTTCTTCATCAGCACAGACATAAGAGAGGCGACTTTGCCGTCCTGCTGCTCACAGAGTTGCTCCACAAACCTTCTCCTGGAGACAGGAAGAAACAATTTCTACCTTCACAGAGTCTGCAGGTCCCAGAGCCCAGGGTTCCTGGTCAGGCCAGCGATTGAACCTCCTCATGTCCCATATTGGATCCTGATCTCTGACAGTGAGCCCCTTTTAAAATGGTCCCTTCGCTGTGTCCAGGATCTTTATCTCTCCGGACACTAAGGATACAGAAACATGCAGCCCTGACCATCTAGAGCCAGGCAAGGAAATATGTACTTTTTCATAAAGTCTATACGTTTTAGAGCTCAATTCTCTTTCAAGAACTCTACAGGAAAGATCTAATTAGAAAATGCAGTGGAATGTCACATACATGAATGTTTCTAACCAAGAGATCATTTAAGATAGTAAAATCTGATGAAAGACTCAGTGTTATCGATTGAACCACCATTATACTGATGAATGGGCATCAATTGGATGAGATTTTAAACTCTTAAAATATTTTGCAAGAGTGTTTAAAAAGAATGTAGGGAATTTCATTTAAGTAAAAAAAAAGTATTAAGATTCAAAATGGCCATTTTTTCTTTTAGGTTTGTATGACATAGGTAGAAGAAGGTAGTAAGCTTAAATACAAACTCTTTTGAGCAAAGACATCAGAGGCACATGGACCTTCTTTTTATTACTTAGATAACTTCCAACAGTAAGGCATAAAAAATAAGACAACTGAACTGATAAAAAAAAAAAACAAAAAACACAAGCCCATGGTCAGAGTCATGAAAGCAGACCTCATGTATGCCGGGAGAAAATTTAATATTTTATTTGTACCTGCATTTTTTTTTGGTCTTTTGAGTCTGAACTTCTAATTGGAAGTGAGGCAATGAAATCAATTACTTTTTAATGTTTTGCAAAGACTTTGTGTGAACTCTGCAATCGGGTAGAGAATAAGAGACTGTGGGTTACTCAACTTTAAATGGAACATCTGTATTGCATCCCTTTCCCAAAGGCTCAGGGACCACTGAGGAAGAGGGGCTGGGAAGAGTACAAGAGACAGATATGGTGGATGGATGCAAGGAAACAGGGTTTTCTGGATACATCTGGGAAGTGGTATATACAAACTTGAATGTTTTTGACAGCATGTCCAAGACAAACACAGGCACAGATCAAACAACATTTCATCATAAAAAGAGCAGGTGTGTGTTAAGTTCCAGCCCTAGCTAGACGATAATGACACTTGGTAACTCGTGGGAGACTGAACCAGTTTTCTTTAAGGGTGTTGATCAACCATGCTCCTGGGAATGTCCACACCTAAGAGCATTTGGGCAGCATAAGCTGAGCCTGATATATAAAAACAAAAGAAGAGAAAGAAAGAAGACAGTGACAAAAAACTCAAACATTTGTGTAAGCAAGGAGGTGAGGGTGGTCTAGGAGGAGTAGAAGGGAGAGGGGTACTCTGAACAGTTTTATTGAGAATTCCCAACTGGTAAGTGAAATGAAATGGATTGTGTGGCGAGTCTTGTTATAGGAAGGTCTACTCCTTAAAGCTCAAGACCTCAGCTCTCATTTTGTAGGGGTTAGAACTGTCTTTATGAATGCAGAATCTATTGTAAAACTTAACCCACAAGGACTACTGATATAAATCCTATTGTGTCAGCTAACTTCCAGAAAGATATAATAATACATGAAGAAAATAAGGTCCCAGGCCTACCAGGTCTTCACCCCAACTATGGACTTTATTCCAGAAGAATCCATGGAGACCCCAAGCTCTGTACACTGTGTGAGGTTACAGCAATTATCTACACTTACCTCCCTCCTCATGCTTTCTATCTGAATAGTTGTAGGTTTTCCTTTAAGACTCTACGGAGATGGGTAGAAGCTGGAATGCTTTCTCCTCAAGGTTTGGAGGATATATGCATGTATATGTATACACACACACACACACATATAGGCCTGGTGCACACATAATCATGTCTCCCCTGTGAATGGGACTCAGGATAAACTGTTCCAAATATTCAAACTTTAGCATTTGGGAAAGAAACAAAAGGTGAAACCCACTGCTGAGTAAGTATTCTTCTCTACAAATCAGGTCCAAAAACTGGTGGAGTAGGGCTTCTAAAGCCTTGCTGTCTTCATTGGGTCGTACCCTTCATCCCATCCTACTCCAGTAAAACCCTGCACTGTCCATCAAATGTAAGAATGTTTTCCTCTTTCTTTGGCTCTGTATTTCTGTATCAAGTCTAAGAAACTCATAACTTAAAATGTGCAAGCCTTTCCATACTGTCCTTTTCTTACTTTGTCCTTGTCTTTAGGGTCTCAGTGATGAACCTAAAACAATAAGAAAGTATTTCTTCTTCCCTGCAGAGTTCTATTTGGAATGAAGGCACTGAAAGATGGATTGAGTTAAAGCAGGAAGGAAGTCCCTTTATCAGTAATTGCTTTTTTTTATTTTTTTATTGATTTTTGTTGAGATCTACATTTTTCTCTGCTCCCCTCCTTGCATCCCCCCCTTTCCTTCAATCAGTAATTGCTTTAAGACGACTGGAAAGTGTGGGTGAGGTAGAGAACCCCATGTCTAGTCTAAGGAAGTTCACAGGGAGGCGGGGGGGACACCTCAGCAGAGTCTGACTGCGGGACTCTACCACAACTATCCAAAGCTGGGCAGCAGATGTCTCTGTACCCACCCAGTCAGCTTTACCCATAGGAGCTGTCTGCACAATACTAGGGGCAGCTTCCAAAATGTGGGGTGCTCTGTGATATGAGGCAGACAAGAGTCTGCCCTTCTGACTACCTACCCAGCCCATGGGCCCCAGAGTCACAGGCTCCTGCTCCATCAGGCCAAGGAGAGAAGGTGCCTCTGGGAGAAACATGTGTACAAAAATCTATGATTTACTTTGATAGATGGTGGTGAAGCTAGATTTAATTGGATTTCAGTAAATTAAGTAATGTGCTGTATCCTGTAACCATTATAGAAAAAAGAATACCCAGTGAGACAGAAAGGAAATAAAGACCTTTAATACAATCATGGTAATTCCTGTCAACACTAACTCTACCTGGTCATCATTGAGGCACATTGTGGAGGAAGTGCTGTGGACATGACCCAGCTACTGCTCTCAGGCCATCTGGGGGACAAACTATCACACAACTTCCCCCCAAGCAGCTTAGGTTTGACCAAGAGGGATACATCCTCTGTCAGTAGTTTCTAATGAACTATCAACTTGCCACAGCTACCAGTGTAGGCTAGAATCAGGTGTTCGGTCTTCTGAGGTAACCATGAGGAAGGGTTATCTCCTTCTTTTCACCCCAGCTGCTACATTTGCAGCTGCTTGTATCTCATCTCCTTCTCTGTCAATACCTTACACGTATGTACACACATGTGAGTGAGCATGTATGCACTTATCTCTCGAGTCATCAGCTGGGAGAGTGTGCATGTTCCAGAAATGACAAACCATTGTTTCATAACTGAATGTTTCACTGTGGTTAAATGGAGTACGATCTTCTTAGGGTGGTTCTACAGGGTGCTCATTTTAGACAGGTAAGGCAGGGCTCCATTTTAAGGCAATAATAAACAATTTTAAGATCAGTTCATTCTCTTGCCTAGTCCCATGGCTTTATGGAGGAAGTTGGATCTAGATGCTTGTTCTGGGAGTAGTAGAGAATTTAATTTTTTGACTCCTCAATATCACCTCATAGCTATAACGTGTATAACAGTTGGACCATAATGCTGATCACATCCTAATTAATGAGGTGCCACCTACTATGCATACCAGGAGGGGCCATCACCCCTTTTCCCTGCTGCTGGCAGACATAAGCACCGGTACTGTGATAATAAGCATGATGGATTGAATTTCATTAAAATGCCAAGAAAAAAGTCCTACAAAATGGTTCTTAATTAAATGGTCTCCAGCTAAGCTGCCGTCAAAATGCGAACTTCCCCTCCATTCTATTCAACTGAATGTCATGTTGACTTGTGGGTGGGGGGTGCTTTAACTAATAACAATGTGCTCTATTTACATAGTTCTCTTTGTTGTAGATCCACACTGCACTTTACAAAGATCATCTTATTACCTCACATGGTGAGCCAATTATGGAGCTGGAGATAGACCTGAATCTCCAGACTCTGCGTTATTTGTGCAGACGGTTCTATGTGTGTCTTGCACAGTCTACTGGTACATGCCTTGGGTGAGAGACAGAAGTCTTGACATAGATTTCTTGGCTTCCATCACTATCTTCATATCACAAAACATACCTAGCTATTAGTGTATTCTCTGAGCGTGCATTAGCTTTGACTGGAATCACACACTGACTCTTTATACACACACAGTGTGTAGTCACCCAAGCATCCTATTTTGAGCAGCATGTACCTCCAAGCTGAAGCCATCAGTTTGTTCTCAACTGAACAACTAACTTGTCTATCTTTAGATTCCTGGATATGGCAAATCAACTTAACTAAGCTGGAGCAATCACCCTGTGCTCACCTAAGGTAAAGATGATTTTGCACACATTGTACTTGATTATATCACCTCAAATTGTTCACACTTTCCTAGCAAGCCAAGGAACATGGCCTGCTTGTTATAGACTCTTTTCTAGACTTGTTAGGATAAAAAGAGAGATGACTTTCTCAAATCCTCCTGGAGAGTCCTATGAATTTTTATGAATATTTTTGGTAAAAGACATAATTTTGATAAGCTGCAAAAGACAATTAAGAAAAAGAAAGTGTGTATGAGATAGAATAGGGTTGGGGCTAGTCCAAGCCCAGCATCCATGCTGCCCAATGCCTTTGCTTGTTTCCTACCAACTGAGATCACACAGGCCATCTGTCTTCAGTTATCTTCTCAACCCAACTGCTCCTTTAATATGGTTATAACAATAACTTGAACCTAACTTCTCTGTAGAGTCTCAAGAGTTTTCTCGTGGTGTTTTGAACACTTAGCTCTTTGTGTTCAGAAGAAAAACTCAAATTATTCTACAGGTGAAAAGGGAAGGCTCTCTGAGGAAGTGTGGCACACTCTGCCTCTTCCTTTCATCCCTGGGACAGGTTACCATGCTAAAAACAAGGCAAAAAAGGTCCTTGGAGCGGCTTTTCAGAGAACAATCAGCTGGGGGCATCATTAATGTCCCATGGACTGGAGGGGAAGAGCTTTATGTAGTCTATCCCTCCCCATCAGTACCACGCCTCATTGACTGTCTCCAGGCCCATGCTTGTAGCCAATCCTCTCAGCTGTTGTTGTTGTTTTGTTTTCCTCACAGAGTTTACTCTGTTTTCTGAGACATGATAAAACATCCTGTCCAGTGGGTTTCTAATCCAGCCTGGGAAGTCTATTCAGGATTCTAACGGTCTAACTTATATTTTTAAGAAGAAACTCACAAGAAAAACAGCCACTCCCTTCATCTGTCCTGTCAAATGAACAAACTGAGCAAAGGATGCAGCATGCTTGCATGCCAGATAGAACACTTCCCCCAAACATACACACATGTGTGTGCTAATAGGTCACATTTTAAATTCAAATTTAAGACCTCAAGGTTCTTGTAAAAGTTTAAAATATATAATGAAATTACATTCTAGAAAAAATTACGAGTTTAAAGCCTAAAGGATAATCTATAAGCCAAGCTCTACTCATGCCTAAAACTCACAGGTAGTTGTCTGCTCAAGAAAACATCATTTCTGATAGAAAAATTTAAAAAAAATCATAAAGAGGAAATGAAGGAATGAGGGACTCGTGTCTGAGGGATATCTGGGGAGAACAGAAAGAACAGAGTGTTGCCTGAGGTCTCTGTCCCGCCTGGTCCTGCTAGAAGCAAGTAAAGCCACAATTCTTTTGAGAGATTTCCTGACTCAGTGGTAACAGCAAAAACCTTGCCGTTTCAAAATGGCAGCTTCCTAGGCTGCCCTGCCACCACTACCTCTGGTTATTCCAGGAGGCCGATATCTGTCTTGTTATATGTAATTTCACTATGTTAAAATTAAAACCTTCCTTTTCATTTAGACAGAAAAGGGGAGGTGACGTCGGATTCCCCACTCTCTATGGTGCGAATATGTTTTATTGCCATTAGTTAATAAAGAAGCTGCTTTTGGCCAATGACTTAACAGAACAGAGTTAGGCGTGGAAAACCAAATGTAAAGCTGGGAGAGAGAAGGCAGAGTCAAGGAGAAGCCATGTAGCCCTGCTGGAGACAGATGTCAGAACTTTAACTAGTAAGCCACAGCCTCGTAGCAATACACAGATTAATGGAGATGGGTTAATTTAAGATACGAGTTAACCAGAAATACGCTTAAGATATTGGTCAAAGAGTATTGCAAATAATGTGGTTTCTGTGTGATTATTTTGGGGCTGAGCAGCTGGGAGCAAGCATGCTGCCTTCTACTACAATGGAGCAGGAAATGGGCATGATCTGGATAAAGTATATGTATGCATGTATGTATGACATTTTAAGAATAATTATTCCATGGTATTATTTTAAAAACTCAGCATTTGTGACCCCCACTTAGCCAACAGCGTCATTATATAACAGCTTCCTCCTTAAGGAATCTGAAACCATGAAACAGTTGTGAATGCTGTGAAACATGTGCCTTTGAAATGGTATATGAATATTTTTTAATGTTTTTCCCCTGTCTGTATGACAGTATAAAATAGTACTGGACATTTTAACTTCAAGTGCAGGCAGCTAAAGCATTAGGGACCTGAGCAGCAGAAACCACAAATCAGCAACAAACACAGAGTGATGTACTGTGAAGCAGAAATTAAACCCCAAACCAAACCTGTCAGCAGAATGAATAGGTGGAGAGATGGTGAGCCTCGGCAGTAAGCCTTACTTTAATTTTCTTCTCTGATAACCTCTACCACAGCCAGCCATTTCAAAGTCACCCAGCAGCTCACCTAGACGGACACGTATTTCAACAGCAGCCGCTGTTTGCACCGCGTTTAGTCATTGTGTCCCTCATGATGGGTTCCCTTCTTAACAATCTTATCATTGATGGACCTCTCTGCCTGCAGAGGTTGTTTGGATTTTCCCCCCTCTCTGACCTTACATTCTGTGATGAAGTTTCTGTTGTGCAAATACCATTTGTTATGGGACTGGGGGAGGCCTGCACACTCCTTCCAGCAGCAAGGGCAGGAATTACTGACTTTCCGCAGTCTATCTCAGCCTGCCAACGGACTCCTGGAAGAGTTGATGGGAAGGGAGGTCTCCTGCCCCCTTCAACTTGCTTTATTTTCAACCTGATTTCATTAGGGTCCACGTGCTCTATATTGTAATGGTGTACGTCAAAATTCTAAACTTGTGTGATCTTTAAATCTTTGTTCAGCTCTCACCGTGATAATGAAGTCCAAGAACCCTAAAATTGGCCAGTGTTCCCACACTGTAATTTTTTGTAGAAAATATGAACTTCCACCAGAAAGTTTTTTTGCTGAGTCCCTGCATTTGGCTCATTTGGAAACTAATGGCAGGAATCTTGTGTTCATTGCTTCCTACCCTAGAAGGTTCAGCAACAGATGCACCCATACTACCACCCATCAGAGGGGGCCGCTACCCAAGCACAGTCTAAGTCTATGATTTCACAGGGAAGCTACAATACCCAGTAGCATCCATTGGTCCCTGGAGTCAGCTCCTGGAAGTCAGGTTTGAAGATGCACATTTCTCAATTACAAGAAATGGATGCACACATGAAGGGAAATTTCTTTTTTTATATTTATTTCTTTCAACCATACCGAGATGTGTGAAGGGAAATTTCTTATACAGAAAGAGCTAAACACAGAGTTTCCCAGACAGACATTCTAATCCTGTTTGTGGCCAAATTGCCACTATTGCCAGGGCTTGGGATTGTGCTCTGAACACAGCATTAAGAGATCCTAGAGATGAACAAACTCGAAAGCTAATGAATGAATGAAGGAGAGGAAGCAGTCAGGAGGACATCAGAGAGAAGCAAGAGCAGTCACTGATAAGCTGAGGCCAGGGGCTTTCAGAATTTAGACTCAGAGCCCAACTCCCTAGGAAATACATGGGGTAAGTAAGCAGTTTTCCTGGATAGTCATTGATGTCTTCAGAAACAGTCCTCTAGCCTTTGATGTGTCAAACTGAAAGGTATATTAATTATATCAGGACCTACATGGATTAAGAGTTAGGTTCTCACTAAACACGACCTACTGATGAAATCTCCTTCCTGGAAAGAGATTTAGTCTGATCTGTCCCATGACACACCTGAAGGCTGGAGGAGGATGTGCCCATCAGATCTCATGGAGCTCACAGCTTTTGTCTCAGCCCTTGTGAACTCAGTGAAGAATTTCTGTACAGTTCAGAAAATGGATCAACATTTACATATGTGAAAATGATTTCTGTTCCATTGACCCCATAGGAAGCACAGGAGTTATACGTTTGGTGCTTTCAGAAAATCCAAGAGCAAGCTATGCACCCACTTGTTGGAAGAGGAATGAGAAGTGTGGTGATTGGTACGTTTGCAGCATCCATAGACTACTGCATTTGAGTGCTTGATACCCGGCTAGTGAACTATTTAGGAGGTGTGGACTTGTTGGAACTGAGTAAGGTCTCAAAAGCCCATGCCAGGCAGTTCTTCTAACAAGTTCTAAAATACATGCTTTCTTTTACATACTGCCTTGGTCATGGTGTTGGTTCACAATTAAATACTGACTTAGACAACAACTCTCTAGACCTCACAGATGCAGGCTTTACTGCCCATGAACTAAAAAGCACAGCCAGCTTCTAAGGTATGGAATTCTTAGCACTTACTACCGAAATGCTCTCTTCTCTCCAACTTCTCGGACTCAGAGTCAATTCTATTTATGTAATGTAGAAAATAGTAGGAGAGTAACTCTAAAAGTTCCCAATGAGAATGAATGTTTTATTCTGATATAAAATTTCATCTGGCTCAGGAAGTGCAGAAAACCAGAGAAGGCTGCATTCACACTAGGCTAGAGAGACCAGTCCCCTCTCCTGGTTTTCCACACATATGATGTGATTCCTGAGTTTTCACAAGCTCAGTTTTCCTCTCATTGTGATGTCTACTTACTGAGAGAAAGGGAAACCCATCCCTTTGCCCCTTACTACCAATACACATCTGTCTGACAAGAGGCCCCCTTGTGAATGCTGAGTGGAACCTCATTTCAGAAGCATTACAGAATTTTAGCAGTGACAGAGTATAAACTTGTCTCTAGAGACTTCACATTTAAAACACATCAGATAAGTCGTTTCGCTGATCCTTTTGAGTGAGAAAATATTCAGAAAAGAACTATAGTACACGTGTGATGTATGAAAAAAGCAGGAGGGTGCAGGAGGTTTGCACTTAGATTCCTTGCCAATCAAACTCCAACTCGTATCATGAAAGTCTTTATAATGCTGTCTTTATTTTGATGCATTAGTTGTTAGCAGAAGTAGCTCTTTTAGAAAGCTTTTATTTGTATCCTGCTGTATTACTGACGGTATTTATCAGCTGTAGGTGTCCTCTGGTAGAGTTTTGGGGGTCAGTTACGTATACTGTTATATCATCTGCAAATAGCAAAAGTTTAACTTATTCCTTTCCAATTTGTATCCTCTTGATCTCCTTTTGGTATCTTTTGCTCTATCCAGAACTTCAAGAACTATGTTGAATACATATGGAGAGAGCCTTGTCTTGTCTTGTTTCTGAATTTAGTGGAATTGCTTTGAGTTTCTCTCAAAATAATCAGTAGCCCTCTTATATACAAATGATAACGAAGCTGACAAAGATATAAAAGAAACATCACCCTTCACAATAGCCACAAATGACATAAAATATCTTGGAGTGACACTGACCAAAGAAGTGAAAGACCTGTTCAACAAAACTTTAAGTCTTTGAAGAAAGAAATTAAAGAAAATACCAGAAAATGCAAAGATTTCCCATGCTCTTGGATAGGTAGGAACAGCATAAAAAAATGGCATTCCTACCAAAAGCAATCTATAGATTCAATGCAGTTCCCATCAAAATCCCAACACAATTCTTCACAGACCTTGAAAGTATAATACTCAACTTCATATGGAAAAAAAACCAGGGTAGCCAAAACAATCCTCTACAATAAAGAAAACTTCTGAAGGTATCATCATCCTTGACATCAAACTCTATTTAGAGCTACAGTAATGAAAACAGTTTGGTATTGGCATAAAAACAGACAGGTTGACCAATTGAATTGAATCAAATACCCAGATATTAATCCACACACCAATTAACACCTGATCTTTGACAAAGAAGCAATCTAAAATTATACAATGGATAAAAGAAAGCATCTTCAACAAATGATGCTGGCATAACTGGATGTCAACATTTAGAAGAATGCAAATAGATCCATATATAGCCCCATGCACAAAACTCAAGTACAAATGGATTAAAAATCTCAATATAAATCTGATCATACTGAACCTGATAGAAGACAAAATGGGAAGTAGCCTTCAGTGCATGTACACAGGAGACTACTTCCTCAATATAACATCAGTAGCACAAATACTGAGAGCAACAATAAATAAATGGGACCTCCTGAAAATGAAAAGCTTCTGTAAAGCAAAGAACACAGTGACTAAGACAAAAAGACTGCCTACTGATAGGGAATAGATCTTCACTAACCCAACATCAGACTAAGGACTGATGTCCAAAATATAAAAAGAACTCAAGAAATGAGACATCAAAATTCCAAATAATCCAATTAAAAAAATGTGGTTACAGATTTAAACAGAGAATTCTCAACAAAAGAATCTCAAATGGCCAAAAGATATTTAAGAAAATGTTGAACATCATTAGCCATGAGGGAAATTCAAATCACAATGACTCTGAGATGCCATCTTCTACAAGTCAAAATAGCTAAGATCAAAACACCAATGATAGCTTATGCTGGAGAGGATGCAGAGTAAGAAGAACACTCCTCCATTGCTAGTATGAATGTAAACTTGTACAACCACTCTGGAAATCAGTATGGTGGTTTCTCAGAAAATTGGAAATCAACCTACCTCAGAATCCAACAATACCGCACTTGGATGTATACCCAAAAGATGCTCAGTCATACTACATGGACATTTGTTCAACTCTGTTCATAGCAGCATTATTTGTAATAGCCAGAACCTGGAAACAAACTAGATACTTCTCAACTGAAGAATGGATAAAGAAAATGTGGTACCTTTACACAATGGAGTACTACTCAGCAGTAAAAAATAATGACATCTTGAAATTTACATACAGATGGATGAAACTAGAAAAAAAATCCTGAGTGAGATAACCCAGACCAAAAAAGAAGATCATGATAATTACCCACTCATAAGTCGATACTACCTGTAAAACAAAGAATAAGAAGCCTATAGTTCATGACCCTAGAGAAGCTAAGTGACAAGATGAACCCTAAGAGAAACATATATAGATTCCCCTAGGAAGAGGAAATAGACAAGCTCTCCTGACAAAATTGGGAGCATGGGGGTGGAGAGAGAAGGGAGGGTAGAAGGAGAAGAGGAGAGGAGAAGGGGAGAGGGGAGCAGAACTTGAGGGAACAGGATAGTTGAGATGGGGAAAAGACAGAGACAGAGAGCAAGAAAAAGAGATATCTTGATTGAGGGATCCGTTATGGGGTTAGCAAGAAACCTGACACTAGAGAAATTCCAAGGAATCCACAAGGATGACCCCAGCTAAAACCCTAAGCAATAGAGGAAAGGGTGTCCAAACTGACCTTGTCTTGTAGTTAGATTGATGACTATCTTAAATGTCACCACAGAACCTTCATCCAACAACTGATGAAAATAGAGGCAGAAAACCACAGCAAAGCACTGGCCTGAGCTACCAAAGTTGAAGAGTGGGAGGAGTGAGAATATGAGCAAAGAGGACAAGACCATGATGGGAACACCCACTAAAATAGTTTACCTAAGCTAATGGGAGCTCACAAGCTCCAGCCAGTAAGGGAAAGAAACAGCATAGGACCAAACTAGACCCTCAGAATGTGGTTGACAGTTGCATGGCTTGGGAAGAATGTGGGGTGACTAGCAGTGGCACCAGGATTTATCCCTGCTGCTTGTACTTGCTTTTTGGAACCCATTCTCTTTGGATGGCTACCTTGCTCAGCCTAGATATAGTAGGGAGGGCCTTGGTTCTTTCTCAAATAATGTGCTTTTACCCTCTCTGAGGAGTAGAGGGAAGGTGGAAGGAATGGGAGGAGGGGAGGGAGTGGGAACTGAGATTGGAATGTAAAATGAAAAAGATAGTCTTGTTTCTTTTTCTTAAAAAATATATAAAAAGAATGCTTCCATTTATTAAACCAGACAAGTTCAATGAGGAAGAACAATGGGGCTGGAAAGTGACTCATCAGTTAAGAGACTTACTGCTCTTTTAAGAAAACTGTGGTAGGTTCTTAGCACCCATATAATAGGAAGGCTCACAATCACCTGTAACTCCAGCTCTGCTCCTTATTCTTGGTGCTGGCCTGCAAGAGATTTCACACCTAGCACTTGTGCACACAAACACACATCACACACACACAAAGAGATAGAAAGATAAGAGAAAGAGAAAGAGAGAGAACTTGATTGAGGGGGCACATAGGAAGGGTTGGAGAAAGAGAGGCTGAATATAGGAAACAGAGGACTGATGAAATTATATTTTAATTAAAATATATTTTAAAGGTGAAAAAAAGATAAATACAAAGAATTACCATGAGAGAAAAACTGAAAGGAAAGAGAGAAAAATACCTATCACTTGAATGCCCTCCTTAGCAGGAGATGAAATATCATGCCCTAAACTGTTTTCTTAGAGCAAGCTGTTCATACACAAATCATTATGGATCGTGGCTCAGTCAACAAGTTCATCGTAGTAAGATCAGAGGTGACTCATCAGGGACCCATAAAGTGTCTGATGACATTATTGCTATGAGTAGTTTTAATTACCAGATATTTAGTTGTGAAATATGTGCATCTCTTAATTGCCTCATGTGCGGAAGGGACACATCAGTCACCCAACTTAAACCAATGCGATGAGCGCGCACATTCATATCCGGCAAACCGGAAGCACCAGGCTCAGTCTCATGAGCAGTAAGGTGATTAACGATTATGACTTTCCAGGCTATCTGAGGCCCCATTCTCAGCTTGAGAATACAGCAGACAGCCAAGCACGCTTAAAGGCCCATCCTGCCGCAACACAGAGTGTTGTTTCCGTCTATGTGTTCCTTACCCACCAGCCGTAGTTTACAGCAGGCAAAACTGATGGGAACACAGAAACTTCAAGATCATGAACCTGGAATGATTTGATAATTTAATCCACATGTTAAGAAAGCTTTAAAAAATAGGTTAAATACAAACTAGCTCCCGAGTTTGTGATCTGAATAGTTCATTTCTTGTTTATGTCTGTGTTTTTTTTTCCATTCCTGTGATCAAGAATAATAAGTATTCTGTCGCTAACTTTCCAGTCTCACACTTGTGAGATGTAAAAAGCATGACTCTGTCTATAAATGTGAAATGTGTATTTCCCCAGAAGCTACTAGTACAAAGGTTCTCAGTGAGACTGCTCCCCATTAAAGGACAAGGATGTAAGCTATTTTTAAATTTTTATTTTATTTTTACTTGTGTGTATTTGTATGGGGGAGAGGGTTCTGCATTCATTAGTGCAGGAGGTGGAGTTATAAGCTCTATGAACCCCCTGACGTGGGCTTTGAAATCCAAGCATGGGCCAATTGGAAGAGCAGCAAGGAGCCATCTCCCTAGTCCATGTTGCTAAGGTTTGTACATCTTCTCTTAAAGACATCATTTGAGCATATGTGTAGTTGTAGACAGAATTAGCTTTTGTGTATGGTGTGTGTGTGTGTGCTTATGGTGAATGAATGATGTTACATAAACACAAGCCAGAACACCTTTCCAGGTGCACAGGTCTTTGCTCTCCTGCCATCCAGCACAGGATTCTGGAAAGCTGGCTTTGAAAAAACTAATTCCATTTTCCCATCTAGGCTCCGAAAAGCTGCTTGAAGTCTATAGTCAACATCAAACATGTCCCTTGGCTCAAAGAAAAGCTTCTCAACAGTTTGTAGGATAATGTAGGGTCCCAACTCCTGCTATGACTCAACAGAGCTCCTAAGCTTCTCAACAGTTTGCTGGAGGATGTAGAGCCTCAACACCTGCTATGACTCAGTGGAGTTCCCTGTGAGGCACACTGTCCGGCCAGCTCTCCACAACAGCCCACCAAAAGTCCACCATTACCTGCACATGTGCAGATCTGAGACCACCTGCAGACCCAAGACAACCTGCAAGCCTCACCTCCCACTGACTTTTGACCTCCAGTACTTCTGCTCCATGGTCTGGAATAAGACATTTTCTGCAAAATTTCACCAAACTTATGCCTGCCTGTGATGGTCATGGGTTGTACATCCAACTTTATACTTGTGCAGATTTATTTTTACTTTGGAATTTAACTTGTGTGAATATAAGTCTTATCGAACCATTATCACATGTCTATACTCTAAATATCTACAAGTAGAAAAATGGCAATTAATCACTGCCAAATAAATGGGAAACACATGGCCCTGGGAAACCTGTGTCCATTGAAGAACAACTCTGAACAGTATAGCATCAACTAAGTATAGATAGGCACAAAAGTAAACAATGCTGAGAGTGCACAACACATAGAAAAAGAAAAGTCATTAATTTTTTCCTACAGAGTTTCCAAGAGAAAGACATTGCTTCTATCAAAATAATTAATATTTCCTAACTGAGATTATCTGTCTGAAGATGATAGAGTGTGAATGTCTCTACCTCAGCAATGGAGAAATGGTCTTCCCCTATTCTAAACAAGTTTAATTTCTCACGGTGGCTCTCTTTCTATGATTTTGCTGATGCCCAACAAAGTTTATGGATTTCTATTTCTTTAGCAGTTAAAATTATATGTACATGATTTTCTTCATAAAGCAGTTTCAACACATTTGAAGCTTTGAACATATTTCTTAAAAATGTAATTATGGCATGCACGTGTAATATAAATTTGGTGTCATAAAATAAGCAAACCTATTAAAAATGATATTAAATGTAATTCTTGTTGGAGAGGATGGGTTTTACATAAGCTGAGATGTAATTTATTTTAAGCGTGACACAATCATATTAAAAAACAATGGGAAAATTTATGCTCATAAATATTTATTGCTTAAAACTGAAGTAGGGCTGGCAAGATGGCACGGCTGGTAAAGGAACTGACTGTCAGTCCTGAAGTCCCAAATATGGTCACCCAGAATCCACATAGTTGAAGAGAGAACCTGTTCCAGCAAGTTGTCTCTGAGCTCTACATATGTGCCAGGCCATGTGCTTGTTCTTACCACACACAAGAGATAAGTGAAGTTATCACTGTGGTTTCCCTTCCTTAAAATTAACCAAAACTACACAGTAATCACTCTGCTTTGTCTGTTTCAATTGCAATATTCTTACTGAAGGTTAAAACCAATAGAAGAAATAAGTGCACATGAGGGCAAAGATTGGTCAGATATTCTCTACAGTAAAATTTTCTTTCCCTTAGAAAAGCAAGAACAACTTCTGGGAAAATACTGTTCATTTGATACAATCCAAGAGTAGGCAGCAGGATTTAGTGTAGAATAGGGAAGGAGAGGGGAAAGAACAGAAAACCACTCAAAGTGTTGGGAACACACATTTTGTGAAGTGGTTGACAGAGCTAAAATGACAACAGTGGAGTCCCTAATTTGAATGCTCAGCTTCTTGGCACAGGAAATAAGTTTGGAGGAGCGATTTAATGTAATGATATTTCATTTGTATTTTAATAAATAAAGCTTGCCTGAAGATCAGATAGTAAAACAATCACCTGATCAAGCATACAGGCCAGGCAGTGGTGACAGACACCTTTAATCCTAGTAGCCTCACTAGTTTGTCATAGAAACCGGGTGGTGGTACTGCATACCTTTTCCAGCACTAGAGAGAAATATAAGATGGGAGGCAACCGGTTTCAGGCTCAGTCTCATTCTCAGGATTCCTAGAGGCAGGACCACCATTTTCATACTGAGGTAGAGGTAAGAGCCAGTGACTGGCTGCTTTGCTTTTCTGGGCTTCAGGTTGAACCCCAATATGCTATCTCTGGGTGTTTATTAATTATGCTACAATTTATGGTGTGTTCTTTGTGTTGCCTCTCTGCTCAGAGCCCTTGATTCATCCCTTGGTCTTTTTTTTTTTTTTTTTTTTTTGCCTTCAGGGACCACTCCCTGTTGAAAACAGTTTGACTCTTTTCTTGAATATTTTGTCTTAACTCTGATGAAATAAATTGAGTGCTCATTGGCTCATGAGACAGAGATAGCTGCTAGCACAGGACAATCCAATCCCTCTGCCAATGAGTCCCTGGGTTCTGCATAGAGAAGAAGAAGACAGAGAGTCTCTTCTCCATCCCCCAGGCTTCCTCCAAAGCTCTCAGAAAAGCCGGATACTGAAGGATGGCAAAGCATCACGGTCACTTGTTTCTTCATTAGGAAAAGTCACACTAACAGTTGTCTTCAGGTTCTAAGACAGAAATTCTTGAAGGACACACAGGCCTGTGAAGTGGCTAAAGTCCTCACAGCTCTCAAGTCCAGTTTTCAGTAGAATCTACTTAACACTTTTGTAGAATCTATTTAACATTACTTTCTTCTTAGTAAATTTCCCATGGTAAGAAGCTCTGGTCAGATTAGTAGAAACACACAATCTCCTCCATTCCCTAAAGAGTCTCATAAAACCTCAAAGTAGGTTTTGTTTCTCTTAGATCATAGCTAACCCCTGAGCTGTCTTTTTGGGGGACAGTGCTGTAGCAAAGTCACTCCCTGTAGGACATTCTAAGTCCCTCCATTGAGTTAAATAGTTTGCAATAACATGAAAACTGAAAGGATTTCTTGGGTCCAAAAGAATCACAGAATGTTCACAATGTAAGAGTCTTCCCATATTCCCATAGGAGTAAGACAGGCTATTCTTTCCTAAACCAGCCTGATTCAGTCACCATCAAAGTGAGACCCAGAAATAAAAGTTTCCAGTAATCAAACATGCAACCATATTTTATGAATTATCAAAAATCTTGCTGTGTAATTTCCTGTTTATTCTGGAGCAGAAGAAAATCCTGGATTTTGATAGAAAACTCTAAGGAAGAAATTTGCATAAGAATTCAAGGCTCTATCAGACTTGACTTTCTTTCTTCATTACTTTAATTAATGAGGATATTAAAACAAGCACATTGTCATTTCAGAATGCCTTGGACTAACCATGCATTTACATGTGTTTATGGTAGTTATGAGTTTTTAGCTAATAGTGTACAATTTTTAAAAGTATTTTAAGATGTAAATTTTAACTTTTATTAGTTTATTTTTGTTTTTTTAAAAACAGGCTTTCTCTGTGTAGCCGTGTCTGTCCTAGAACTCTCTCTGTAGACCTGACTGGCCTGGAACTCAGAAATCTACCTGCCCCTGCCTCCAGAGTGCTGGAATTAAAGGCATGTGCCACCATTGCTCGGCTATCTTTTGGTTTTGGAGTTCTAAAATATGTTTTTAAAAAATGTGCTCTCAGGAAAAGTATGATCAGTTGGAAAGCTGAAAATACCATGGTAATAACTTGTATTTTCATTTATCAGATTTAGTGGGTTTTTGTTGTTGTTGTTATTACTGGAAGCAGTTTGTGCTAGATTATATAGCCTCATCTTAATGCAAATTCTGGATGGAAAAATACTTCCACTGATAGAGTTATGATCCCTCTTTACAAAACTCAGGAGTCATTGCAAGATGACTCACAGTGTAGGGAGTTTGTTCCTTATCCCTGGGTGTGGTGCTGAAGTGAGAGGGACAACCTGGCTGTCCATGTGTCCTGTGTCCTGCATGGGCTTCTGTAGTCCTTTACCAAATGCACTTTCCTCTCTTGTTGATGTGTAATCATAGTGGAGCTTTTGTGGAATTGGAAATGGGAATGATCAAAATCCATTGCATATATGCATGAAATTCTCAAGGAATAAATATAAATATATTTAAAACTTCACCAGCATCTAGTACAGTATCATCAAGCATGAAACTATTCCTTGTTGCTAATGATTTTGAATGGGATGAATGCCTCAATTTCTATTTTTGCAAAAGCTAGATAGAATGAATCTTCTTTTCCCTTTTCAAGCTCCTCCAACTACATGATTAATGTACCTCTCTCAATAAAGATTCAAGTTTCCTTATGATTAAGCACCAAGAATTTGGGTTTTAAGCTGAAAAGCTGTAAATTTGGTAGTGGTGACAGATCCACTATCAGAGCCTACCCAGTAGACCAGAGCGGGTTGCAAAGTCACTGAAGTGTGTAGTGTCATATTCTGAGGACAGAGCTCAGTGGAGCAGAATCCAGAAGGAGCAGGAGGGAGGGAAGACAGAACTTTGTAGCAGGCTTTGTGTAAGCGTAAGGGTACCTCGAAACATTAAGCAGACTGCTTCCTGACCTCCAGCTTGGGCAGCTTAGGGAATGTGTTCTCAAGAGTGACCAATAGCTTGCTCACTTCCAGCCTATGTGATGTTGGGCAAGTACAGCCAATTTCAGTATCAGTGGAACACGTTTCTACACTGCTCATCATACAATTCAGGTTTCATTTAAAAAATTACACAATCTTCTAAGGAGTTCATCATAACTAGCAATATTTGGAGTGTGATTGAAAAAAGAATTGGGAATGTTCTAGCACAGACACTGCTTCATCCTGACAGAAACTTTGCTCAGTACACTAGCTGTGTCAGACAGGTACAGATATTTCTATTGCACTGCTGAAAACTTAGATCTGCTGAGTCCAGAGATGGAACAACTTACTGAACAGGGAAACCTCTCCAATGAGCTCTGAATAAGTTCTCATAGAATCATTGCTTAATCTATTTATTTTCAGAGGAGAGTCTATTATACCCAGGAATGTCTATGGAGTATTAAGTTTTTTGGTTCTATGAAATATTTTATGTAAAATTATTCTCCTTTATTTCCTACCCCTTTTACCTCACATGTACTCTACAGAACAATAAGCAATAAATCAAATACTTCTTCCATGAGATGACCCTTGAAATTCTTTTATTCTGTACTGAATTGGACTGAATTGCCAATTTATTATCTACAAAAAAGTGTATAAATCATAAAATTGGTATAGCAGACTATTTCATGGAAGATTCCCCTATTCACAATTGCTTCTATAATAAAGGAAAAAGAAAGAAGGGATTAGTTTTTACCCAAGTCAACCTATTTGATAAAGAAAGATATTTACATTCTTGCCATCCAAGTCACCTGATGATACATCTAAATCCGTGCACACATTAAATACGTGTCTAGGTGAAACTCTATTGTTTGGAGTTCAGAAATAAAGGCGAACTATTCTGGCCACCGCCCTTGAAGAAGAAGACAAGGACTTTAGAGTCACTAATCAAAGAGAACATGGCCAGAGAAGCAGGGAGGTTCACAGGAGACCCCTTATTCTTGGCATGGGAAGGACATTTTGATAGATAGTACTGTGCCTTAGAAGATGAACACAGTTAACCAAATTGTGCTGTGGAGGGCGCATCTTAGAAAAGGCGAACAATAACGATAAAAGACAAAGCCGGAAGGCCTATAGCCTTGTGAAGTAATGAGTGATTCATTCAACTGAAGCTTACAGATGTCAAGGTTGATGTGAGAGGAACCAGATTACAAAGGACCTTTCTCTTGAAGCTTGAGGAATGTCACCAATGGATCTTACTTGGGACTTAACAATTAGATTTGAGCTTTACAAAGTTCAAACCAGAAGCTTCAGGTGAAATAAACCAAGCAAAAGTGTACAGATACATTACAGAGATGTGGGTGGAACTTGTAATGAAGTAACAGTTTCTTCTTATGGAAAAAACATGCTGCTGTTCTTTGGTCAAGCTGTTGTAATCACAGTATCATCTCATTCCTGGTGTCATCCTGTGACGGAGATAATATAAGAACCTTTTTACCTATGAGAAGGCCAGAATCTTGAGAAACCTTTTGTTCAAAGATCACAAAGCAGAGGTGAGGTGTTGTTTAATGAGAATCTAGCTGTGAATGGATGCTTTCTATCATGTCTAACAACAAAGGCAAAGGTCATGTCTTAGTACAGAGCAATGACTTTGGAAGCACAAATACAAGGGCAACAAAAGACTTCTGCAGAATCTAAGAAGGGACAGTGTTCAGGGCCAACTAACCCAACTGTCCAGTTTCTTCCCCAGAGAAGGATAGAGGAAGTTGTGGCATCATTCTCTCTAGGGTATAAATTATTGGTGTTTTCATACAGGTGTTGGGCTTTTCTTTTCCTCTGCTAGTGTCATACAAATGCCAAAAAAATCTTGCTACCAGCTGCGTGTAGTTAGTCATGCTATTCCAAGTGTTTAGAACACAGATATACAAATAAATGTCCCGGAGGGCTGAGACCTAAGGACCAGGAGGAAGCAGAGGCTCCACTGTGGGGAAGAAGCAGTAACTCATAGAATTAGAGTACTCGTGACAGCACAAATGTATTGGCAAATTACTGAATTCCTGAAGTTTATTTTGTTTCAAATATTGCTCTACCCAGACTGACTTTTATAAAAATACTGAAACATATTCTCATGGGTCTGTACTCAACTGTATCTCTCAAAACTTCCTATAAAAATCCCAACTCCCAGGGTCCCATTTTATGACTGCATTTGAAGTCAGCATCTTTATAGTCTTAAGCAAATTGAATTGAGGTCATTAAAGTGATTCCTAATCTAACAGAACTGATGTAGGATGTCCATCTGTATGTATGTTGCTTTTATTGGTTAATGAATAAAGCTATTTTGGCCAATGGCTTAGCAGAGTAAAGACAGGTGGGAAATCCGAACAGATATATATATATAGAGAGTAGGCAGAGTCAAGGAGACGCCATGTAGCTGCCGAAGGAAAAGACACCAGAAATTTACTAGTAAACCACAGCCTCGTGGATATTCACAGAATGATGGAAATGGGTTAATTCAAGATATAAGAGCTAGCTAGGAATATGTCTGAGCTGTTAGCTAAACAGTATTACAACTAATATAGTTTTTATCTGATTATTCGGATCTGGGTATCAAGAAAATGAAAGTGCAATCTGTTTACACATGTTCTTTTAATGAGAGAAGTTTAGGACACAAACACAAAGGAAAGACCCTGTAAGGAAACAGGGAACCACAGAAAAGGTCCTCTAGGGAAATCAGTCCTGCCCATAGCTTCATCTTAGACTTGTGGGCCCCACAACTGATGGAGTTGCCTCTGCTGTGTGAACCCTAGCACCCATAGTGCTCTGCTATGGACCCCAAGCTCAATAAAATGACCTCTGATACACCAGACTGAATGGATCTGGAAACTGATGTAATAAACTCAGAGGAACATACAGCAGAATGGACTTAGGTGCACAGCTTCAGTTTACAGTGAAAGTTGAAGGCTTTCTAGCAATGGAATGGCAGGAGGAATGGTGGATATATAGAGCTTTGGGGGGGGGGGGCTGGAGTTGAACTTGCTCACTGCTGAATGGCACATAAAGAGCCAGGCATTATAGTGTGGGGATCAAACATCTCTCTGAGGAACAACAGTGGAGCTTTGTTCCCAGCCGTTACAGAAATAGGGAAACCAAGGACCTTCCACAAAGTTCTAGGTCCTCAAAGCTGCACTGGTCACAAAACATTCAGTGTATTGTCCATGGGATAGGGGAGGCATCAAGAAAGAAAAAGTCACTGGTAGAGAGGGGAGCCCTGTGCTGGCATCCTAGAGGTTGGGCAAGGAAGGCAAAACCTCAATTTTCTATAGCTTCCAGAAGCAGATTCCTAGGCTGGAATTTACATAAGAACACTGGCCAGCAACCAGTGAATGCATGGTTATCAGCATAGGCAGAGGTTTAAGCTGCTGTAGACACATTTCACAGAGTAGAAACATAGCAGGCAGCTGTGCTGCAGGCAACTTCCAGGGAGCAGGCTCAACATCCCAGGGAGTGGTCAGCAGGAGCCTGGAGCAGGAGGAAGAAGAAAGAAAGAAAGAAAGAAAGAAAGAAAGAAAGAAAGAAAGAAAGACAGGCAATGGATGTGCAGTCAGACCTCAGACTAGAAAGAACAGGAACAACACACGAAAGTTTACAGAACAGACGCTTGAAAGGGCTTTTCTGTTTGTCCTGCAAAAACAGTCCATCAGGGGAATTAATTAAGGGACCAGAAATGAACAGAGAAACAAACACGTTTTGTGAGAAAGAGACCCTTACTGGTAGCCTACACTGTGTAGAGCCATGCAGAGGATCCAGATTTGGGCACATACAAACTGCAATCCCAGGACCTCAGAGGTAGGTAACGGAGGATCTGGAGTTCCAGGTCACCCTTACAGACTCCTAGGAATGGTCAAATTTGACAACATCTGGAATCAACTAAAACCTAAGCAGCTGGGCTGCTTGTGAAGGATTGTCTTGAGCTGAACATTAGAAGTGGGAAGACCCACCCTTAATCTGGCCTATATGCTTTCTCAATGCTTGCCCTCACTCTTGCTGGCAAGTTCATGTGTCTTGAGCTATTCCTTTAACAACATTTGAACCTACATCTTCAAGATTCTAACCTTGACTGAAAAGTAACAGATCTTTAAGGACTTCCTGAGGACTTCAGCACCAGAATGGGACTGTTAAGATATTCAACCTTATGAAACTGAATAACTACCGAACTCTTAACTTTTCCATTGAGAGAGAGCCATTGCTGCACTGCCTGAACCACATCCTGCAAGCCACTATGATAAATTACATATATATATATGTATTTATATATATATATATATATAGAGAGAGAGAGAGAGAGAGAAAGATAGAGATAGTAGATATAATATAGATATATGTATGTATGTGTCAGTGCTGTTCCTTTAGATAATCCTGACTAATACACACCAACATCCATTTTCTTCTATTTATTATAATTGCAACAGCCCTTTTATAAAAATCAACAACTAGCAGAATTTCACAACTGACACTTGACAGCAGTAGCTGCTGTGACTTAACTTCTGACATGGTCAATGACTCACCACCTTTCTCTTTGACCTTTTTTTTTAAATCTTTGAGTGACAAAGGGTTGTACAGTTCTGGCATCTGTGCCTGTGCATGACTGCTGGACAGATGCATCCGCTGTAAAGAGTGCTGGTTACTCTGGTCCAGGACAGGTGTGCCCAGCACCCACACTGGGCATCTCTCATTCCACCAGGGAAACCCAAAGCCATCCTCTAGCCACCAAAGATAGCTACACATAATTGGCACACACTTACAAGGACACACAAACACACACACACATAAATGAAATTGAAATCTTTAAGAGCAGTGTGATCTGGATACAGGATAAGAGAGAACCAGTGTGCTTGCTGGCTAAGAGAACAATTGTTCTCAAAAACACTCCTTCAGCCCTATTCAGTTCACAAACAAAAATATTAAAAAAAAAAAAACCCAAAAGAGGAATCATTGGGCTCTGGCACAAGAGGGATTAGGGTACCTGGTTCTTTTTAAGAACACCAGAAAAGTTCTACTCAAATTGGTCCCTGTTGCACCTCAGATGTCCACCATTAAAGCCATTCATTTGAGTTAAGAAAATTGCCAGTAAGACCTCTATTAAAATGCAAATGTGTTCCCTGGGTGGGGAAACACACTAAATCATTATCAGCCATTAACACTTTAGACCAAATTAGTTTCAGATTTATTAACCAATTACTCAAAGTACCAACGCTATGCTATGCCAGACAGGGTGGTGTCAGTTGGTGGCGAAGACTGGGGATGGACACAAACATATTCAGAATGTATTGGGTCTGAACAGCCTTACCGAAGGTTTCAGTTTTCACAACTGAAATAAAATGTTACCTTCTTACATTAAAAACATTGGTGAGGCATCTGTTGACAACGCGGATGTGAAGGCCAGGGCACTAAGGTGCTGATTCCTGTGCATCACACCCCTCCGCTGGCCCAGGGGCAGCATGGAAAACCAGAACATGGAACCTCCCCCCTACCCCCCCCCCCCCGCAGGCAGTGCCATGACGTCTTTCCTTCGCTCTCCTTGCCTTGGCATGCACATGGGGGCTCTGATCTGCATTTTCCTGATGTTGAAGGTGGGAAATGCTGCGGAGGCATTGGTATTTGGATCTTTTTCCACTGTAGTCCCATTTGAACGAAACTGGCAGCAGACCCTGCTCCAAGCAGCAGAGGGGTCATCCAGGCTCTGCAGCTGATGTGCTCCAAACTGAAATGTTAGACAGCTTAGACAGACCATCAACTGCAGCATCTCTCATCGATGGTGGGTTTGTGGGATATCGCCCCATCGTGCTTTGAGAATCATCTCTTCATAAAGGGGGAGCAAGTGTGGAAGGGAGGGCAGGCGTTGGCATTCCAGGAAAGCCCTTTGCATTCTGTAAATCGCCAGGACGCCCCCACTGCAGTCCTGCCTGAGAAAAGGGAGACAGTCATGCCCCTGAGTGAATGTATGGCTCCCTTTTCCTCAGGACCTTTCAGCATCTATATGGAATCCAGCTGTTCCGGTGCTTTTGACATCCAGGAGCTTCTTTGTCCCCAGTGCAGCCTAGAAACAAGTCTAAGAAAGGAGAGATTCCAAAAAAAAAAAAAAAAAAAAAAAAAAAAAAAAAAAAAAAAAAAAAAAACGACAGCCTGGGCAAGGCTTCCTATAACAGCAGGCTGAAGCAGATTTCTTCCTGAACAGTAGGGCAAGCACCTTCAGAGAGCCCACACAGTCTTCTGGACCAATCATTTTTTGAGAGAATGGATGCTGACCAGTATCTGATTAAGTTTTGTCTTCTGAGTCAGAACTCTGGTGTTGAAAATCAAAAGTACAGTATACACATTGGTGAGAAAGAAACAAATGTGTACATTGGTGAGGAAGAAACAAATCTGTATGTGGAAAGAAGGAGAGAGAGAGAGAGAGAGAGAGAGAGAGAGAGAGAGAGAGAGAGAG